>JAYKAV010001111.1:2900229-2971282 GCA_035582835.1 Phoebastria nigripes | reverse complement strand
CATTGGAACAGGCTGCCCAGGGAAGTGGTGGAGTCACCATCCCTGGAAGTATTTAAAAGACGTGTAGATGAGGCRCTTAGGGACATGGTTTAGTGGGCATGGTGGTGTTGGGTTGATGGTTGGACTTGATGATCTTAGAGGTCTTTTCCAACCTTAATGATTCTATGATTCTATGTCTATCTTGATGTTGTATGGGATTTAAAATGGGGTTAGGTCAAAGCACTCCGTTTTACCTCAGCTGAAAAGATTGGGCGGGGGGGGCACAAATCCTAAACCCCTAAGGAAATCCAGAGTCAGGGGAAGAAGGCAGCTTCCTCCGTAGTCTAGGCCAGGTTCAAGTGTGGCCAAACCCTTTAGTGACCATCATCACACACCTAGATTAGGAATGTTTTCTTGCAGTTTCATAATCATCAATAATGTCTAGTGAGGGTAAGGACTTTTCTATATCCTTCCCAGGTTAAATTCCAGTCTGGAACAAATAGTTTGGGAACTTCCACGGTATCCTTTTGCTGTCTGGAGTTAACTAGTAATCAATCAACTTATGTGAAGTTTTAAATAGACATATCCCAAAATGGCAGCCTATTTGCAAGGCTAGAGGGACCCCATGAAATCGTACCAAGCACATAACCGAAACAGTAGTATCTGAACTATCGAACTGACCTGCTGGCCTTGTCCTCTTGGCGCAGGTGGGTTTTGTTTTGCCCTTTGCAGTGTCCGTAGTTTTTCAAGTAAAAACATTTTATCTTTTCCTTCCTATGGTCAAGACATATTTGATCATTAGCTGGAATGGACTAATTATTCTTGAGAGGCTCAAGGCTTATGAGTAACCATTGACCAGAATAATCATTACAATTCCTTTTATTCTAAAATAATCTGTCTACAGAGGGAGCTGCAGCAGCACAGCTTGAAGATAAAATTATTTTGCAACAACTCTATTTGTGAGGTAAGTTTCCCTGCAATTCCCAGGGGGGAGGGCTCCCACCCTCCCTTGCATTGTTGTAGGAAAAGCAGATTACAGCTCCACAATAGCAGGATGAGACAATAAACAAGGAAGTCACATTTTAAAAAAAGATAAAGCTGAAAGTCAAACTTACATTAATAATTTGCTTATGTAAGAGTTTGGTCATGGTCTTTCTTCCTTCTATTATTTGCCAGTAAAGATAAGTAAGAATTCTAAAAAAAAAAAAAAAAAATCCAACATATGAGCACTCATACCCGTGAGTATTTCCTCCTAGTCATTGCCTAAACAGAAAGCTAAACAGAAAGTTATCTTGTTTATTTTATCCATTAAAAGTTATATATACACATATCTATAAATGCATATATGTATACACACATATATAAAAAAATTTATATACACAGTTACACAAGGAATGGCAAACACATGAAATTGTTTAAGACATTCTCTTGGAAAAGATCCAAAGATTTGGATCTTGGATTATGGACTTGTATTCAAGACGAGAGGTACAATTAAAGTAAGTGAACAATACAAGATGTGTTTCAGATAACAAATAGGAACCTAATGCTCTTACCCAACTTTGTGTCATTTGCTTAGACACGTGCCTGGACCTTAAATCACAATACTGAACACTTATCGCTTCCAGTCCAACCCTGATCCCCCTAGAATGAGTGGGATCTTGTTTTATGAGAACAGGTTTGGGCTCTTAGGTGTGCATAGAAATACCAGAAATACCAAGAAATGCTAGAAATACCAAGCAGCACAGCTACAACATCAAACCCTACCAGTGGGCACATACCTTAATATGCGCATACTGGTTTTGCCAAAATAATTTACTTCAGCCAAGGGGAGAGTATGTGAATTTACCCAAGATTAGCTGGAAGCAGACTCCAACCTACTTATTAGCATTTCCCTTATGGCGTGCTCACTTTAACATGCTGCTTGTGCACTACCACACCCTTCCACCCCAGTGTCCCTACRGTAGTCCAGCTATTCTTTACATGGTATCACCTCCTCTAATGACTCCGCTGATGAGAAATGGTCAGAAAAGACAAAGCAACCATCTCCCAAACTTCTGCTTTTATGTTGCTYGGGGTCCTAGTATACATCTGGCCTGTATTCCCTCTGCTTGTGAAAGCTTGCTCTTGCCCTACTATTTATTCACCTCGGGGGCGGGGAAAAAATAGCAGCCATTTATCCTGCCAGCTGTATGCAGCATGTTCCCTTTTGCTGATGTTCCTAAAGCTAAGTGTGCCAGTGGTAATAAGATCTGGAGCCTAAGCAGCAGTAAACTAGAAATATTGAGTTAAAAGCAGTGTATCCTAGGGTTAGCATGAAGCTGGTTTGTGAAGAGCTTTGGCATCCTAACATAAAAGGCACAGGTTTTATAACTTCTTTATGTACTTCAAATACACGAATTTCCAATATATTAACCACTTCTGATGCTTTAAAATGCACTTTGCAATTTTTTTTATGAAGAATGTCTATGTCATAGCCAGTTTTTTCCACTTCAGGTCCTTTTCCAGTGCTTTTCATTAGCAGGTACTTACAGGACAAGAACGGAGAGGATGAAGAAGAAAAGTTCGCTTGTAATTAAGTTATGGTAGATCCACACTACCCATTTTGAGGCAGTGTAATCTTCCAGTATTTTTATCCACTCAGAGACTGCAGCATACATGGAAGACAAACCTCTGAAAGGACCACATTCTTCTGAAGGTTTTAACCTGAAAGTGTGAGAAAACAGCTACTTAAAGCTTCATATATTAAGCAGTGATTTAGTTAATATTGTGATTTTGTACATCAAGATGCTCGTTAGTTTGCTATAGCCCTCTGCTCTCTTTGGACCCTCAGGGAACTTCCATGATCTATGTTTGATTTTTAACTTGTCACTCTCCAGACATTAAAACGCCCACCCCAGACTATGCAGTGAGAGATAARAGACCTCGCTGCAACAGATTGGTATCAAGCCCTGTAAACACAATCTTGACCTAAACGTAACAAGTCAGTCACTGTAGCGCAAGCTACAGCAAATTGAAAATCTGGATTTTCAAAGTTTCACCAGAGGTGCTTAAGGGAACCATCATTTCAGCTTGCCTTCAAGGACATGACTCACTACAGATTTTCATTAACAACAGGATGTGGTGAACTAAGGCAGCCCGTAGCAAGAATTAACATTTTCAGGTAGACTGAAATAGGAAAATGTTGTTTGCTTTGAAATTGAACCACTCCAGACAGTCTGAAATTCCCACTTGCCATCTGGAAATGCTTGCTCTGAAATATTTCATCACCTGGTTTCATGTGTAGCCACCTGTCTTACTAAATGTTGAAATCATGTGGCTGAGAATTGCCAAGAAAAGAAAAGGGGTACCCATGCTGCCTTCATTACTGTGACCAGAGTAATATGCACATAAACAAAGCAGCTTTAAAATACTGGTAACAATCGAGATGTGTTATTGCAGAGGTCAGCACTCCCTGCAAAAAGAGCCTTTCAAGTTCGTAAATAATCTAGAATTTGACCTCAATTGAGATTTTCCAGGTGTTTCTCCACTGCAGACCCAGTATGGCCTATAACATGAATAAGTCCAGGAACTAGGACTAGGTCACAGAAACTTCTAAGAAGGAGGAAAAGCCAAAATTTGCTGTGACTTTTAAATAGGAACCCAAAACTTCAAGGTAACTTTGTTTCTCCTCCCACTTTCTTATGGGACAAGTTACTGCRTTAACCACATTCTTGCAAACTCACTGAGCATGTCTTGTTTTCAGAATACAGAACATCCCATGAACATCTGAAATCTTCCATTAGCAATTAATATAGCTTTTTCTACAGAAAAATGCAGATTCCTCTGCCTGGTATCAGGTCACACAGCATAACATAGTAGGCTTGAATGCCAGTGATCTTCCATACCTCCAGACAGTGACTCCAACGACAGACAGGACTCCAAGGAAGGAAGGGAAAAACAGCAGGAACATGAAAGATGTTGTCATTTGAGCAGTTCTCCAGACTTTGCGAGGGGGTTGGCAATTCATCATCAGACTGACCTTTAAAGAGATGAAGGTACACTGGCTCTTGGAATGGTGTTACCTGCCACTTCAACTCGGTTTAAGTCAATCCCACTGAAATTGCTGGTGGCAATTGCTGGAATAGCATTTATCAAAAGTTTCCAAGAACTTCTTTTATATGAATTTCATAGGTATACTGTAGTTTTAGAAAATGTCAATAATATAGTCTTTAAATAGTAAGAGGCAAAATGAGGTTCTGATGGGTTCTTCAGGACTCTGTTGGGTAGAGTTTGCTTTTGTAGCACTCGCAAACCCACTGTTCAGGGAAGTTTGAATCAACCTTTCTAGCTATAGCTTTGTTCTTCTACATTCAACACTGCAAACTGTTCAATGACCCAACAAACAATCCATCATCTAGTCACACCACTGAGACAAAGAATTCTGAAAAGAAGAAATTTCTACCATGATCTTTAGCTGAATCAGCCTGCTTACACTTAGATAACTTGGAGGGGGGGGTTGCTGGGGAGTAAGGGGGAAGCCAAAGCCACAGCCACAGGCTGAGTGTCTATATTGACATATGCACTTGTACACCATTAATTCCCCAGCCTTTAATTTTACTACTTTATTCTCTCCCCTCTCTAACTGTGCTCTTAACCCCTCCTATAACCCTTCCACACTTTTCCCCCCTCTCAAGTTTCACAGGTTTGTAATTCAAGGGCGTGCATCTAAATTGTGTCCTTTAAAGCAACACGGCCCCCCACCCCCCCGCAAAACCCAATCAACCAAACTGCTCCCCTAAATGTAAAACATGTAAAGCTTGTTACCTTTTTCACATAAAATACTATAGAAAATGATATCATCTGGATACCAGGCAGCAGAGGTGAGAAGAGGATACCGATCCTACAAGAAAGGATTTATAAGAGAAAAGTTAAATCTTCACTATTCACCACACAGCTCTCAGTGCACTGAAAGCAGAAAATATCACACTAACTTCATATACAGTTAGTGTTTGGTTATTTGGAAACCTAATTATATTAACATTGATCCTGTAACAGCAAGTCAACCTTCAAAAATATGCAACTTCAAACATACGTATTTATGTACACATCTGCAAAACTCTCTTGTAACTGGAGTAATGTACTCATTCTTAGAAATAAGGCATCTTTTCCAGGGTTTAATACTGAGACTATTTCAACAGGAACACCATTCCGGTGCGGAAGTAAACAAAACTCTAGGATGTTCCTTTTATGGGTTTCTCCCAGACCCGGTGGCCACAGGGTAAACTACTGACTAAAGTTATTGTTACTACCTGCATAGTTACAAAGAGAACTGGCAAGTCACAATCCTTACAAAGGTACTTAATATATCATCTCTCTCAGGCATTTATCCTGTTCTTTCCCCCATGATGTGAAGCACCCAGAAATGTCTGAATAAGAACGTTCCATGGTATTTCTAAGTGCAAATGAAGTTTTGGCCGTAAATGCACCACTTACCAGGTCAAAGTCTGTGCATAGATCAAATCTAAAACATTTCGTCCGATATCAAATTCTGGCAGCCCCAGGCTCACACATACTGTAGTTCCAATAATTCTGGGGGGAAAAAAAAAAACAACACAGCACAATAGCATCTGCTAAATGATAAAATCCTTTGTAGAAATCTCTACAAATGACCTCCTGAATACAAGCATCAATGACAAATTATTCAGGGGCTGCATAAACCACATGTCATGCAAAGCAGCCACAGCTCATTGGTCAGACAGCACATCAAAAATGAAACAGAATTTGGCAAAAGCACGTTCCCATAACACACAGTAGGGGTGAAATAAGACCTCGGATATTTTTCATGCAACTCGAAGAAAAGAGGAAAAAAAAAAGGATTTGTAACTATATCAGAAAAGTATGCATATGATTAAACAGTTGAAATGGCCTCAGTACCAAACAGCTTTTCGGTTCCTGAGTCTTGAAAAATTTCAGACTCAGTCAAAAAAACTGAATCTTGTAGACTGATACTCTTAATATATCCTAAAGTATATTCTACTTTAAACTAACTGAGGTTGCAAGTAGCTGAGACACACACAGGTAAGCAAGTACCCAGAGAATTCCTACTAAGGGCCAACAATCCCTTTTTATCACCTCATTTTTCTTGAGCTGGGAAGATTCAGTTTCTGCTTGTTGTAGCAAGAACAGTAAAGATTTTGGTATAAGTATCCCATCTCTCCTTGCATACAGGTTTTGGTACCACCTGATCAGCTGCATCATCAATAATGTTTCAGGGCTGGGCTTGCAGGGGGTTACTCTGAATACATACAAATAAGTAGGAGTAACTGTACTTCTAATCTTCCTCGGCTGTAAGTCTGGTGCTTTTGCACAGCTTAGTGGAGGACATTCACCACAGCTGACACTGCAGTTTCGGTACTGTGACCTTTTATTAGGAGGTGGTTTCCTATCTGAACAGAACAAGAACAGAAGGATTAAAGTACACTGGCAAGAGCTGTGGAGGGAAAGTCCTCAAGGGCTTCTCAACGTTGTTTTGTGTTGATTTAACATAAAGTTAACAAACTCCTACCTTGTAAACCAGTCTTGTTCACATCAAGTGCAAAGGGCAAACAATGGGTCTCCTACACAAGTATGGCCAGGAACCCTAAATGCTCCGTAGAGCTGGCAAGCACTTAAAATACTCAACTACCTTAAGTCATAAATAATGTTTGGCAATAGGAAGGTACACACAGCAGATGTCAGAATTAAATGACTTTTGGCTTACATGCTTAGCTCTATTCACGTTCAGTTAAAAATACTTTCTCACTTACCATGCCACAGAACTGTACACTTGAGGGTCATGTTACATCCTTAATAAGACTGATTAAAATAAGACTTTAAACTTCGTGCACTCCGTAGAGTGACATAACTAAGAGGAAAAAAAATACAGGAGGACATACCAAGGAAAGCCAGCAGTGTGCCTGTGCATATCCAGRAAAGTAAGGTTTTCTGCTTGAGACACTTGGTCCTCTGTCACCCCATTCAGGAGATCTACGGGAGTACAATGTGGCTTCCTCCCTGCCTGTGTTTCCATCTCCAGAGGAAAAAAGGACACATTGGGAGAGTAGAATGGTACACACTCTGACCTCCTCCTAAGAAGGAGCTGCAGTATACGCAAGGCATGTACCCAGAGACTATGCCTGGTAGAGACAACCAAGGAAGCTTCAGTGGTGCCACAGCCACACTTCCATTGGACTTCTCCTTTTCTCACATTGGAAAAAAAGAYCATGTCTTTGGTTAATGAATGAAAACAAGATTAGAAAAGTAGTACTCACCTTTGTAAAAACTCTCCAAAGAAAGAGCCAAGCAAACAAAATATGAAGTCAACTAGAACGAGACGATAGATATCTTGGCCAACCAGAGTTTCCCAGCACTTTAAGAAGAAGGAAAAAAAAAAAAAAAAAAGCATATCTAGAAGTCAAAAATCATGCAATTCTAACATTGTTCCCAAATGCCTGGGCATCTGAAACTTGGGCTACAGATCAAAGTTTTGCTAACACCCTGACTAATCATAGTTGACCTCTCATTGAACAATGCTGCAAACCAGCTGAGACCCGAGTTGGGTGATCAATTTTTTTCCTACAGTTCATTTCTCTAGAGATGCTAATAAAAAAATGTTGGTGTGGCAAATTCAGCTTTCCAAGACACTACATGTACTTCTCTTTGCTGGAGCAAGCCACTTATCAAAGTGGTTCCTAACCTGGCATTGTAAGGCAAAGATTTTTATTTTTGAAACTTTACCTGTGACTCTGATGCAGCCACAATGTTAAGCCAGTAGTAGCACAGTATTCCAACAATTGATATCTTCAGGATGATATTTCTAAAAAGAAAAAGTAACAGTAACTGCACTGACAGCTGGTCCATAAGCTCACTGGAGGGAATGATGGCAGGATGACCGTTGGTTACACATTATTACCTCCTTTTATAACAACAGTAGCACTGCAGAGTGCCAGGACTAACAGGAGCTCTCCTTGGAGCTCGGGTGCAGCATTATTCTATTGTCCTGGCAGAAGGGGAGCTGGGCACGACAACCTTGGCACAAGCCTCTGCTGAACAGGCTGATGGTTGAGTGTGTGGGCTCCACAGGGGAGGAAGGTCTGAGGGGCACCAGGGGTTGCGTGCTGTTAATTCCATGCATCTGTAGTGAAGTAAGACCTCCTCACTCCTCTCTCCCCTTCCTTTCCCTGGGGGGCCAACAGCCCAAGGGCCATCTAGGGAAGCCACAAACAAAACCAAGCCCAGTGTCACAGTGTGCCTAACTGAGAGGGAAACCATACCCTGTCCTCATGCAGAGATGTAAAGCTCCAGAAGGTTAACAGAAGACAAACAAAACATGGAGGGAAGAGTGTACAGAAGCCTTTGGAGAAGATGAATTCTCCTCCATAGCTCCCTACTGCCCACCACACCACCTAGACACAGCTTGCTGTCAAAAAAAAGAGTCAGACAACTTCAGGCAAAAAGCACTAAGAGGTGGTAGCAACAAATACCTTGTAATGGTGACATATATCTGGTGTCCAGGAGTCTGAAATCTCTCCAGGTGCCCAAGCCACGAGTAGAAGAATGGGATGAATGCGTTGAGGAGAGATGCGACAATAGGTAGCACCAACATGGCTGCTTGGCTCTCCAGGTCATTTTTATGCCCTTTCACAAAGAGCTTAGAGAGGAAAAACAAAAACAAAAAAACAACCAAACCACCCCAACTTAGAGCCTTAACCGAAATGTTGCTTCAAGTTGTGTCCACAGAGAAGACACTTGGCACACCTTCCTGTATGTTCTCAGGTTAGAGACTATCATGTTTTATGGGCCCATGTCCAGCAGCACAGCGACCCTCTCTCCTTCCCCTGTGTTACATGGGACCAAGGGTGGGAGCCCCAGCTTAAAAGCAGCTCCTAGGCAAAGGAGAGGCAGGCCTTGCTGAGGCTTCTTCTTGCTGTTTCTTTCAAGGTCACCAGCTGCACTATCCCTAAGCTAGCCAGGAGGCCAGGCAAGCAGCTGCTGGGGTGAGGAGGGAGATTGTCTCAGATCCCTCAGGCCCTACGCTCTTTCCATAGTCCCCATTGGTGTGAGTCTGCAAACCAGCTTTTTAGGTACAGCAGAATTTGTGTTTGCATTGGCAGAAACAACAGCTATGCTTCCCTACGGTCCTAGTAGTGAACAGACCCCTGCTTGCACTCAGTGTAAGATACCCACGTGGAAAAACGCATCTCCAAAAGCCGACTGCAAAATCTGTCCTTACCTTTAGGTTATTAATGGAGAGGAAGTAAACACCAGCACAAGCRGCTACTGCTGTTCCCAGGGAAGCAACCCAAGAAACAACATGAATAACAATACGAACAACTCTCTCTGTTACAGAAAAATTTAGAACTTCTCGGTTTACTTCAGTGAGGTCTTCCTGCAAGGAAACAATTCCTAATGAAGAATTCCTTAGTCAACAGCATAAAGCAAAACTGGTTTCAAGTAACTACTTGAGAGACTGAATGAAAGATTATTTCTCTAGAAGATGGGCAGAGTAATATCCCTGGAACATTTACCAGACAACTTTGTGTTCCTATCCTAAAAGTCTTATCTCTTGACAGTTACACTGTATTTCACAGATAATATGACAAGCCTGCCTTTCGTTTACAAAAAGGTTAAATAGCAGGAAGGAAAAACAGATGAAATATTCTGTTTGGCAAATATTTAATAGTCATAGAGATTCATTCCATAGAACAGAATCATACAAATATTTATAGGTAGCTTAAAGAGAAAAGAAAAACAAGCAGCTAAGCCAACTCCAGGAGTTCAAACCAAATGAAACTTAACAGTCAGGAAGACTTAAGTCTATTAGGAACAGGACTAGCATGCTGGAGTCACTCTGCCAGAGACTTACCTGTGCATACAAATTTGTTTATGCACATACAAGTCTCTGGCAGAGTGACTCATGCATGCTAGTTTTGAACCTCTCTACCTTTTTGTACCTCCTGTGTTTTGTACCTTTATTTGTGTGCTGAGATTCTTTTGTTTCAGCTTCACGGCTTTTTCATTATTTATATTGAAGTCCCAAGTGCAGAGAAGTTTGCTAGCATTTCCAGAGTACGTCTGAGGGTTAATGAAGTTCCTGCAGAAGGATTTTGCCATGCTGCAATGAAAATTAAATTTGTGAGATGCATAATGGGGAAATACATCAAGTCTGTACAGCAGGGCAAGAAGGGAGATTTGTCAGTTTTTCTATCCCGTCCCAAGGCTACTGGACCTATGTCAGAGCATGCCACACAAGAAGACATGGAAAATAAACTTTTATGTAAGAAACAACTCTCACATTTCCTTCTCCTAGTTGTTGCTGCCAATCTTTACCTCTGGAACATCACATCAATACCAGAAGGTATTAGGAGCAACAGCTTACAAAAGGGGGATCATGATATTCATTGGTTTGAACTGGGATTCTCTGCATGTCCCTTACTATTTTGCAGTTATTCTTCATTTGTCTAATAAAGGTTTGATTTCTGGAGACTGTCTTTTGAGCAGAAACTTCTACTTAAACTCTAGACCTGGAAATAAGGACTTACAGAAACATACTCAGGTAATTATTACTGCCAACCATTTACAGGGTGGGGTTTTATTTTTGGTGGGATTTTTTTTCCCCTTAATATAAGTGAAATAAGAATATATACTTAGTTTACCTGAACAACAAGATAAGAAAACAGATGACAAAATATATTCCAACGGTGAAAATATAGGCCAGCTGCACGTTGTAAGATGGACCATTCTCTATTTTACTGATTGTAGCATTGGTGTAAAAGCCATAGTAGAGTACTGTTTGTTGAAAATAACCCTGAAAAGATATGGACATCATTCAGAATGTTTGCTATCACCTGCACATGGTGGGAAGTATCATCATCTGAAGCCCAATTAGTGGAAGTGGGAGCTGTCCCATTCCTTACTGTAAAATCACAGGTGTGATTAAATTTCTGAATATTAGGTCCTTTGTTTTCCTTCTATCAGCTAAAACCTTCCACAGTTTTGAGAGCTTCTAGAGATATATAAATGACCTGTATCCTTCTTAAGATTCATGTGGGATGGCCATGAGCATTCAACACCTTTGCAGGATTTGGTCTTTTCTGAAAATTCCTGAAGAGAGAAAGGCTTAATTGCTTCTTTCTTAGGAGCGAGAAGGACACTGTACTGTACTGACAAATTGTACCAACTATGAAGGAACCAGGAAGGAAGCACGTGACATTCAACACTAGAGTTACTGCGTTATAGCTGAACTCCTGCAATGGTGACTGTACTTTGCAAAGTTAAACAGCATTACTACAATTTAAAAAGTTTTAAATTGCTTTAAAAGCAATTTTAGAAGGAAAAGGCTGACACCTTTACTTTTTAGAAAGATCTCTTCTCAACTAAGCACTAATAAGAGGAGAGCCTTGTTTATTAACTAGAGAAATCCTTTAACAACAATAAGATTGACACATTTTTTACTGCAGACAGGGAAAAGAAAAAAAGAGTAAGTCATCTTCTCAGATCACTTAGTTGATTAATACTAGTCAAGTTAGAGCAGTGCAAGTTCTTCCTTTAAAAACAGCCTCAGACTTTATCCCCAGAATGTAAAGATCTTCACACAGTGAAAAGATCCTCCTGTTTCCAGGCCCCGATGAGTTCAGCAGGTTGCCACAGAAAGATCCGTGTGCTCCTTGGAAGAATAAAGCTTTGGAAATAAGCAAAATTCATAGGATCACATATGGAAATCTGCACTGTATTTTCAGAGGAAAATTAGCATGGGAAAAATGTTTTGCTGAAGACTATTGTAGCTATCTCTGAAAGGCCTGGCTTCTTTTGTGTCTCTTTCTGGAAGTGAAGAAAGTCTTGAAATATTGCTGAACCTAGCAATCATTTGCAGTGAGACAAATGGATCAGAATGAGTTCCATTCATCTCACTTGGAGTCAACGTTTGTTGCAGCTTCTTTTTCAAATATGTACTAAATATTATTTCTAGTCATGTAAAATTCTAACTCCACCTCTTAATAAGAAATACTAACTTTTTTACTCTATCATGAGTTTTTAAAGTAGACCTGTTGCACACAGTACTAATACAAATTCGTTGTTACATACTTACAGCTCCAGTGAGCAGCTCCAGACCTGTGAATGGAAGGTTATTTGGTTCTGCTGCAACAAACTGAGGGATTGTGATGAAACTGAAGTTTATGAGGAATGAGAAGATGTTGAAAGTTAGCAGCCACTTCAAGAAAATAAAATAAGAAAGAACACTTGTTCCAAACTCGGCACCAATGATCTTCAGAGTCTTGTGCCATAACTGCAGTAGGTGAAAACATTCTGACAAGCTATTTCCAAATCGCCGAAATGACTGAAGTGCAAAAGAGGAGAGAGAGATGAATCTCAGCAAGCAGTCTTAAACAGGACTCAAATTCACATAATAAAGCCTCACATTTTTTACAGTTCCATTTTGATGAAAAGAACAGATTTCCCCCACTATATGCACCATAAGATGCTTAACTGGTGTTCCTAAGTGCTACCATAATGCAAGTCATTATTAATGAACACTGCAGCAATTAATTGGTTCTTTGGTAACTAGCATAAAGCAAGATACCAGATACCTCTGGAGACAGTGATAACATTGCAGCTGAAGTGGTTTACTCTATTGTGACTGACAGAAGTTTCTGACACTTACCACTACTGTTCCCTGCAGACACTGTGTACAGCAGGAAAGTTGAGTACTGCGGTGCCTTGATTTTTTTGTTATTTCTTTAAGAACTTTATCCCTGTGGAGGAGCAGGGCAGGGGGTGACAAGCGTTAAAGGATGGGTTGTAATGAAAACAAGAAGCCAAAGAAGCTGCTGCAAACACAGTTTCACACATGTGCACATGAACAGAGTTAATAAAACATGGAGATGTTCTGCTGGTTCTTTTTCTACTAGCTGATACCATGGCTCTTGTCCATGCTATGACAGCATGTTCTAACCCCTCCACTAACTCACTCTGGGAACAAAATTTAAATATATTCTGTGAGGAGACAAAAGGGTGGTTGAAACCATGTGGTCTCTTCTCCATTTTCAATGGCCAACATCCAAGTTTCCTTTGAAAAGAAATCGCAAGACATCATTCATAATCAGATCTCAAGGCCCTGATATTCTGTTTTACATTACCATGAGAGATTCTTCTCATCCAGAGAAAGGACAATGAACCATCTTGAAATTATTTTCCCTTGCAAGATGTTAACTTTTAGAAAGTGCATTAAAAGTACTTTCAGTTCTTTCAAAGTGACAAACCAAAGCTGAGCAGATGGCAAACACCCACACTTGATAGCTAGATGTTGAAAGTATAGTGTTTGTAAAACTAAACAGATAAACTTTTATTTTTACCTTATGTCCCTCTTTTTTTTCATGGTCTCTGGCATCTTCTGGATTGCTTTAATCCTTTCACTGGTGGACATACTTGCAAGACTTCCAACTAACTTTTCCTCTGCATAAAACCCATGAAAAAATCCAAATTTTGGGATAATAATACAGTAATTCTTACACAAAATCTGAAATGGATATAACAACATTCCCCATTTTCACTGCTACGAAGGTGTGGCAAGTTCTGTGACTTAATAATACTCCCCAGAATATCCTCAGCTCCATCAGTACTCTAATACAGATGTAAGTAAGTAGTACAATACTGAATGTTATAAAATAAATATCACTTGTCTGATGCTTGTTCAACGTTAATACAAAGAGCTGCAATATAAAGAAAAACAAAATACTGACAAACTCCAAGATTCTGGTCTATTGCTTGATCACTGTTCGATAGTTACATTTCTATGGTGCTACATATTGACTTGAAAGCTAAACTTTTGTTTTATTTATTCTATAATTTTAGTTGATGTTAGTGCCCAAACTTAGCACTACCTATGAAATAAACAGAACTGTACTACTTGACAATCAGGCTGTTTTCGCATAGTTGGAATTTGATGATAATTCCAGACACAGTGGCTGAAAACAATCCATTTGCTGCTCAAACAAATTCTAATAAAAAGTTTAGCTTTTCTTTCTATAATTTAACACATATTCACACGGCACTGTGTTTCATTTCTCACGGGATTTTAGTGTGCTAGTAGAGTATAAAAGATTAATCACTAGCATTAACACAAAACCAAGTAGTTCCCATAACCACAGAAAGACGGTACATGCAACTCTAGTGATAAACCAAGAATAGTATCAACCCCACCATCCTCGTGCAAGATGCTATTTGATATCGAACCACTTATCTAAACTCCTACCTTCTTTGCACACTGGATCTGTTTCAAACAGGCTGGAAGAAGTCATGAAGATCTCATCAGGTGGTCTTCTGTTGCGTCTCCGAATRAAGCTATCTAAATAACATGCACTGTTTAGTAAGCCCAGATACTTCTGACAAATTGACGTAAGAAATTCAAATTTCACTTTCACAGAAACAACTTAAGAGTATAGMCTTCAATCTCACTACCTACATGCAAACTCCCCCACTCACTTCTTTCCTGGTCATGCTTGACGACCGTATGCAATTTTTCAGATACATGCTGGAAAATAGGTACTGAGCCCGGTCTTCAGCTGCCACAGAAAACTTCGTCATCTAACCCATTCATAAATGCGCACATTGATTATTCAAGACTTTCTTCCTAGAAGACAGGTCCTTTCTTTAAAAATCCTTCCACTGACTTCAGAGGGATTGTTTTAGAATCACACTCAATCATGCTGAATAAGTTATATTACCAGACTCCCATTTCCCTGGGGCCAAAATGCAACTGTTCTCTCAGCCTTCTTTCATCCAATTATTCAGACACGAGTGACTATATTCCTTAAATGCATCTGCCTTCCAGCTATGAAGCAGATGAGTCTAGCCACAGCTTTCCTTGCCTCACCTTCCCAGTAAGCTAATGGCCAGTCTGTGCAATGTTACCACCCCCGTTTGAGCTCGACCCTCTGGTGTGGAAGGCCCCAACTGACTGATGCGCCTGTCAGTTAATGCACATGTTGCAGGCTCCTTCACCAGATTTACTATTTAGATCTAATGATCCCCTGATGTTAGTGTCATTTCAACTTTGAGCCAACTTCCTTCCTCGCAATTAAAAAGAACCAGAAAAAGCATCTGTGCCTTCTTGTGAAGGTACTTCTTGAACTTTCAGCACCCAGACATTTATCCTCTAGTTGATTGTGTTGGAAATGCACTTTCTGCTTCCTATCAGGTATTAAAAGCCATGCATGATAGTTAATGTTTGGAAATGTCCTATTTCTATGGTCACTTATGGACTGAGGCATTTCCAGGTACCAATAAAATTGTTGCTTTTTAATGTGAATACAGGATTTTGCCAAATCCGATCTTAACTTAAAGACCATGTTCTTAAAGATGAAAATGAGAAAAAAMCAAGAATCCCTCACTTTGGGGGCACAGAGAGATGGTTCTTTCAATGCATCTATGTAACAATTCCAGAAAAGAACTCTTAATTATTCCAGAAGCAGCAGACAGGAACAGACCTGACTGTAACAGAAAAATTACACGATGTGGGAAGAACAGTTCCTACCCAGAACATGAACAATACACTACTATGCTAGCCTAAAACAGAATCCAGATTATACTATTCCAGACCCCCTGTATTTTAATGAATATAAATCTCTAATTACTATTATAGTCTAGAATTTACACGGAGACAACATAGTGAAAAATTCACTAAAGACAGTCTCAAAAATGCATCCTATCCTCCCCTTATTTTCTCCTACAATGAGTATCTTCAGATAACTGTGTAAGTTTGTCTTATGTTGACCCACTTATAGGGAGTTTGGGTTAAAATGGGTAGGCATTATATCTTTCATTGCTCAGGAAGCAAAGATCATCACCTTCAGAAAGATATTGAAAAATTCAGCTACAACAGTGTAGGACAGTAAAAGAGAATTTATGTTCTATGATTCCTTTTATTACATGAAGATCTTCGTACCTGAATCAGAAGGCTTTTAAATATTTATTATTTTATGGAGGGCAAGACTGACATTCAATATTCTGATGCACCACAATCCTTATGTCTTACCTTCCGATACATTGGAAATTCTGTGGGTATAGGGGCGATCCAGCAGATGGAAGGTAGAAGGTGGGCTGTATGCCAGTTCTGGCTCAGGCTCAAAGGAAAGATTGTCTGTTGAAGGGAATCGGAATTATACAGGAAGTTGTATACCGCTATGGATTATTTACACACACAGAATATCAGCCCTATTGACTAAATACGGCTCTACTGCAAATACAGCAGTATATCCTATTAACAAAACTCCTATATCTCACTCCAATATACATCCTAGTATTCAATGACTTCTGCAGTCCATACAAGTCAGTATTTACCAATCTGTTGATACAAGAGACAGTCCATGGATCTGTTAATATAACATCTGAACTACTTCTAGGAAAAAAGCCAAAAAAACCTACTGCCACCAAGTACAAATATATACAGAGTTGAGCTTTCCAGAGCTGCAGGACTCCGTCAGGACAGAGTAAGCCATTACTTGTTTCAGTGTTTCTGTAAGCTGTTCATATAAGAAATTACATACTCATGGAATTTCCATATGGACTTCCACTTAGGACATTAACTCTTGATAAACCTTCGCTGTATTCAGAGCTATGTCTCATGGAGGCCACTGGTACAGCCAGAGGGTAGTTCTGTCCTCTTCCACTGTGTTCTCCATAGGAACCATGCAGTGAAGAATCATAAGGCCTTTGGTGAGAGAAGAGATTCTTTTGAGAATTCCTCCTGTGTGAGCAACAAAAAGGAAAACCTTGACTGCCACAAAAACTCTCAATAGACATCCTTAATAAATTGTTACCTATTATCATCACATTTGAGTACATTATAAAACAAACTCTGATACTGAGAGGTATTTTGTATTTAGAACTCCAACATCATAATTCTGATTTGGTCATTAACTGAATTAGAAAGACCAAAACTTTTCTCCACCYGAAGTTAGCTTGGACTCTACCTAAACAGAAATAACTGCTTGGAAAATGAGGACATCCAAGGTTATAGCACATTGTGAAAATTACTGGAACTAAAAAATATCCATGACATTATGCCATAAATCCTAAAATACATTTAACTGATAAATTCATCTAACATGTAAAAACCAAGCATGCCATTTCTCTTGAATGCTGCCTTCCTGATAACAGCTTTAAAAATCTATGTCTGAGAATGCAAGCATAAAGGAGGGATTAAAAGAATTCCAGAAATTAAAACTCTGGAGAAAAAGTTTCTCCTGCATATAAATAGAGAATTTAATTTCTTATGGCACAGTCACAACAGCAAAATTAAATAAACTCACCTTCTGTCAATTTCCAGTGTCTCTGAGAAGTGGTAGTCTGGATTTTCAAAGGCTTCATTGTAATGATAAGACATGACAAGTCCTTGGTTTGAGGGATGAAATCTTCCTTATTTTCGTCTCTACTGCTTCATTAATTTGTTCATGGGAAGACTGATTACAGACCTAATTACAAAATAGATGCACGTACATACAAAATGAAAAGAAAGGAGCTTCATTTTAGCATCTTAGAAGATTTTGCCACCCTACTAACAAATAATATGAAACAATATAAATAGGAAATGGTTCTAACTTAGTGCTATTTACCATCAGGAAATTAGGGTCCACCAGAAGTTGCATGTAAAATGGGAACTAATATTTCTCTATAATAAGCTCTCTACAAAACTAAGGAACTGGAGTGCCACATGAAGTCTTCCCCAGCACTGACAATGAAGCCAGGTTTTAGAAGCATGTCAAAATGTTAAGAAGAAGAAAATAAGCTCTCTCTTTCCTCCTTATACAGGAAAAGATTACTTTCTCAGGGGAAGAAAATTCTCAGGCAATTCCCTTTGAAGAGTGTGCAAAATTACATTTTTCTATTTTTTAACTGGTTTCCCAGGAACCCAACTCACTCAGACTCAGCCATCGAGAAAGCTGGGAAGCCTGCCAGCAAGGCAGGTGGAAAGCTGAGCACTGATCTAAACAGCTCATCAACTTGCCCGGTCTTCATTCAAACTGTAGAGAGAATGGATATTTTGATGGAAATGTATGGGTTGCGTAGAATCAGCATTACCCAGAAGCAAGCTGGTAGGAAGCATCAACCAACTTGCTAAAGTGCAACCAACCAGAAGAAACAGATCAACCTGACTAAAAAATACATCCATCACTTCTTTCTCTTACTCATTTTAAAGATCTGTAGGCATATCCATAAAGGCTTGCTAAGACACTTAAATAAGCCCAAGACAGACGGTCTATTGGTTCCATCATTATCCACTTTATTTCCTTTGAGTCTTAAGATGCACTGTATGCCAGGATTTCAATGAAAATCCACGGGGACATTTACAGTCTAACGCTGAACCCAGCATCAAAGCCACTCTGTTTTTTCTCCACTCCCAAAGTTTTAAGGATTTTAAATAAATTCCCCATGTATGCTGAGGCAAATTCAAATCTTTGCATTTCGTTCCTGAAAAAAATGGAGGTTTTCCTCTTGCTACCTGAGAGCATTAGATCCCAAACCTTAAGGCATCTCAAGCGAGCAAGAACGTAAACATGGATAACCCATATGTTTCTTGACTGAGGCTGTAGTCACTCAAAGATTACTATGCTACCTGGTACAAAATGCTGTAGGGTGGGATGGGGTGTTTGAGCACACATGCTCAGGGTGTACAGGTGGCATGCCAAGGGTGTACAGGTGGCACGCCAATCCACCCACTTCCTCCATCCCAAGCCCAAAGATTGTGAGAAACTCTTCTTATCAAATCAGATGCCTACATCATAGGTTTGGTTTGGGGTTTGATGGACTGGCAGTTTATAAATTTCTGACCAGTCATTGGAAAGAACCCAAAGCARGTAATGCTCAAGCTAAACCATCTCTTTCTTCTTTTTGACCTATGATGGGATGCAGTAAACCATAGCTCCAGGAAAACCTATGACATTTAGACTTAGCTTTCCCTTTAAAAAATTATTTTCCAGAAGGAGAGAAAAAAAAAAAAAAAATCTGGAGAACAGAGGTCATTTGTGAAAGAAAGACAGAAAGCAGGAGCTTGACAAATCTTCCCTTTGCAGAGTGGCATCCATTTGTTGGATGACATTTTGGATTTCGGCAAGCAACTAGACAAATCTTGTGTTCCTCCTCTGGAGAACAGAAGGGTTTAAGATCAGTGAGTTTAATAGTCATCAATATGTAAATAAGTTACAGGATAGGTGGAGAGTGGGTGCTTTCCACTTAAATCATTCAACGCACACTGTAATGATATAGAACAGGAAACTCCAAGCAGTGCAGACTCATGCTTCTGGATCATTTCCCAGAAAAATAACTGCCTTCACGTCACAGACCAACAGCGTTGACAAAATATTCCAGGTTAGTTTCACCCATTCCTGTACAGGTAATTCTCTGCTATAGACACTAATCCTCATTTAGAATATAAATCAAACAAACATGAATGTCTTGCTACAATACCACTTTGTCCTGGTATCAAGTTTCAGGAAAGGCGCTTAGACCTTCAAGTCCTTTACCTGTAATCCCTCAGTAAAAAGGATTACATAAAGTAAATTCTACTTACACAAATCTTGAAGAGGAATGGAAACAGTAAGTTCCAGAACTACATCATAGTTGACTCAATAGTGTTGAATGAAGGGAATAGAACTCATGGAAGAACTGATTCAGAAGGTTGAATGTGCTCTATTTCCATAAAGATCTTTTAGTTTTGTAGGGTATGACTGGACAGGGCTTCACTGTTACCTAAGTTATTTTTATTCATGAACCCCTGTCCTGTTTAACATGTTCCACACAGCTTCAGATTGATTTCTGGAAGCCAAAAGTGAGTTTGAGAGACAGACCAGAGTTAAAACTAGATTACATGCTGCATCAGCAACTAGGTTCCAGTACTGACCACTACTCTTCCACTATCTCAATCCCAACAGTTTCAACACTGCTGCAACAAACCAGGAAAGCCTCTCAGAAAAATCTAAAGAGCCTGTGAATTGATGCTAATCAAACACTACACTCAAGAAAACTYGATCTTTAATTGACATATTAGCAATGAAACAAGTGTGAATCATACATGGAAGTAAAAGTCACTTACCTTTTATGCATATTGACAAAGTACCCAGTCTGCCCTGACAAACACCACCTCTTACCGGCCATCCATTGTGCTTTTATTGACCTCAGCAAGGTCAATTACAGGAGCCAACGTCAACTTTGTTATTTTAGACCTTCAATCAATTTCAGCAATGTAAATTGTGCCTGTGCTACAAAAGATCTTCCCAGTGAAAGATGACATGTGGTAGCACTAAAGACTCATCTGCTTACTACTGTATAAGCAAAGGACAGACAGCCAAATTGCGAAGGGAAAGGAAAGAGTGACAGCATCCCCATTACGGTCGCAATACTGCTGTCTCTCCCAACAGCTTGTTGGATCTCGAGCTCACAAAGGAAGGTATTTCCTAGTCCTATAGTGCAATGCTACCTACCAGAAATCAGATCCCATCCTCCCTGTCCCCCCAGCCCTTCTTGGTGAGAGTGGGGTGCAGAGAGTAGCCAGGCAGGCTGGCAGAAGCAGGTAGAATAGTGTCTGTCTGACAGAGGGGAACATCCTGCTGTCAGACTACCTCTGCCCTCAGCTGGCTGCTCCCATCGCCTCCAGCTACTGCTTCAGCAGCATAAGCTCTGCTCCTTATTCACTCTTTATCCATTTTTTGCACCTACTCACTTGTTTGCCTTGTCCTTTCCATTTAACATTCCCCTTATAATTTCCTCCCCCCGCTCCCAAATATAGTGAGACTACAATATTTTCATCCTGTTCACTTTGTTTGCAAGTTAAATCCCTTCTATCACCTGTGGCTGCTTAGATAAGGCTTTTGGAGAAGGACTGCCAACTACTTCATATTTGCAGTGTCTCAAGCAGGATTATACTTCTTCACCTGAGTTTAGACACCTTTATTATAAACATGCTCCTGAAACATTCAAAAAATTGTTACAACATATGCTTAAATGTTAGTGTCCAGTAAAGTGTCATAAAGACGTGGCACACACTTCAGTGTTTTTGCTTAATGGCAGTGGATGAAAGTTCAGATACTTCATTAATTCTGTGAAATTCATAGTACTCTCCCTAATCTACCACATAAATCCCTGCTTCTCCACCCAAAAGGCCCCATAGGATCACAATTCTTATAGACTGAAGTACATATCACAGTGATTTTGCATTATCTAATCCTTTCCCCAGAGACTCCTTTGAGAGCATGTCTCTTTTTGTTTGCCGCTTTGTTGCTTTTATTTTCTTAACTCTGACCACAAGTTGCAAACTTAATCCATTGCGAAAACTATGAGCACTGGATAAGGAAGAACGATCAGGGATATATAACTACTAAAATGAAAAATAGGAAACTGAAGAATAAGCTCAATATACCTGGCAGAGAGAGGAAAGATTAACAAGAATAAGAAACCGTGAACAGAACTCTGCATTATTTCTTTAACGCTTGAAAGACATTACCTAGCTCATAGTCTGACCATTATGGGGAAGAAAAGGCTAAAGCAAGAGTCACTTCATATCAGTGCAAGACAGTCTTGTGACTAAATTTCCAAACTGCAGACTATCACATTCTTTGCATATAGCAGGACTAAATCTTGCTTTGCAAAACAAGTTTTTTAAGTCTGTCTATTAACCAACATTACCAGCTACTTGTATTTGAAGGAAATGTCCAGTTACAAAAAAAAAGGGAGCAGTTTTTGAGTACCTGTTTGGAAATAGTTTTCTGCTTTCAGTGGAAAGGCAGCCTACCACACCAGGTCTATTAGAGGCATGAGATACTGTTTAATAGAACAGTTCTAATGTTTTGCCTTACAAGAAAGCTTTGTTTATTCTGTACTTGCAATGGATACCTATCCAGTTTAAATGCAACTTTCAAATTATACTTTAATGAGCAGTATCAGTTACAGGAGTCTCATTCACAAGTTCAGTTGGAAAAGCTTATGAAAACTACACACATGGTCATTTTAGATAATAAACAGGGTTTTAAAGATACACAGTGTTGTTAAACTAAAAAAGGGGCATTGTTCTGTTTGTAATTTCTAGCTTAACTTCCTGTTAGAATATTGTAATCTCATTACTATTTGCACAAGCAGCATTTAAGATGACCCTGAGGGAAAACAAAAGCTATTCACAATACTCTAGCAAATCATCTAAGAAGCTAGAAAATGGCTGGGGAGAACCAGTCAGAAGAAAAGAGAATCAGTTTTGTCACAGGTTTCTCCTAACTCTTCAAAATCCTTACATGCAGTTTTCAAATTGTTGGACAAATAATTTCACATAAACTAAATACTTCTTTTTCAGTAGCTACATTAAAATGCAGTGTAACACGTTAGTATGTTAGGGTTCTATTCTACAATGAACATACAGAATCTATGGACTATACAAGTCACAATTAGAGGCTTTTTCACAAAAATGTGAAAGGGGACACTGCTGTAGAGTGCTAGTTCCTGTTATGTCAGCCCATACAGCCATGCCATGCCATGCCATACCATCCCACCTCACCACTTTACCACTTTCATGGCAAGAATAAAAGTCCTCCCAACAAGCTTACTCGGGGGAGGGGTTGGGGGGGGAAGAAATAAAAGAAAAAGAAACTGAAATTGATTGCTTTGGGTGGAGTACTGACGTAACAGCCTGGAACAGGTGCCATTTCAACTACATTGCTTAGCACCGGCAGCCCGCTGCTATCCTTATCCCATGCCAGGGATGTGTCGCGTGGGCAGGGACTGACACGGCACCCCCACTTGAACTATCACACCTTGAACGTGGCTCTGGAGGTACCGACCGGCTGCTTCTGCTACATGGAGCAGGATCAGGCTGCTGTCGGTCCCAGGACTGGCAGAGGAGACCGTGGTGACACCAGGTCAGTGGAAGCAGAAGTTAGCACAGCTCCCATGCAGTACCACGGACTGCCTGCAGGTTTGCTTAACTAACAGAGCATTACTAAGGGACAGAGACTTCGCAATAAAATCTTGGATGTAAAGATTTGGCTTTTAGATATATATTTAATCTTCTGCATAGAAGCATTTCAACCTTTGTAGGTCAGGGCATAAAGGAAGAAACTGAAGAAAAAGGAAGTAGTGTTTAAATAGCATGCCTGTGTGTTTTGAGGGAGTGACAGAACAACTGACCACAAAGAACATGAATACTTAAACCTGAGATTTTCCCCACATATTTAATACAAAAGTACTTCTGGCTTCCCATTACCTATTGTAACATATAAAACTCACAACCTGCTATTTAGAAAATGCAGTGCCACATTCATTCACTAGCTAGCAGACTCCAACACGCAACCTACACCAAAGCAAAAGCAGATGTCACGCTGCAAGTTGGTGATCACAGCAAGGCTGGTGCAACACCTCACAGACTGAAGTGTGGCACGCTGGCTAACTACATCAGGGAAGGATGTGGCTGTTARTCCCCCATGGGACCAACCCTTCCAGCTGAAGACAGCGGAAGCTCCTATGTGACTAACGGGGCGATAAAGCTGTGAGGTGCCGTGCAGCAGGGCTGATACCAAGGTCAGGGCACCGCTCTGAGGGGCTGTTTACCTCCCAGATAGCAGAAGCCGAGTACATCCCTGAGCACGTGTGCAGTCCAGCCCTAACAGTTCTATCACTACATCAACAGCGCGCCTTAGTAAGCCGCAGTCTCCTGTCGGGCAGTTCGGGTGACTCCTCCAGGCCAGGTGCACGGAGGAACCACCTTCCAGCCCCGCCGCCGGAGAGCCGGTGCAGACCCTGCTCGGAGCCCGGCAAGCTCCGGCCCCCGGCGACTGCGCCGCTCCTCGCTGCCGGCGACCCCGGCCCTACCGACCGCCCCTGAAACCGCAGAGCCGCAGCGGCGAGGGGCGTTGGYGCACCCCAAGCCCCGGAGACGCCCGGCACGGCCCCTTACCTGCCCGCCTGCCGGGAGAGGGCTGCCCGGCCCCGGCTCGCCCGCGCCAGGTGCCTCGGCGTCCGCCCCGGGAACCGGCACCCCGCCCCGGTGGCGGCTCCTCCCGGTGCCCCGGTCCCGCCTCCGGCCCCGATGCCGGGGGTGCCACCGTGGCCGCTCGCTTCGCTTCCCTTCCCCTCGAACGGGCTGTGCACGGAACTGCACCCCCCGGAAAGGGGGAGCTGGTGTTCGGCTCTTACAGCTCAAAGGGAGAAAGGAAAACAACAAAAAAGTCCTTTTCCTGTTACCTGCTATAGAACACGTTGCTTCATTTCTATTTGATCTCCAGGATACTCAGTCTCCTTCCCTATGTGAATTAAAACATGCTTTGCTTTTGGGAACAGCACCACAATAACACGACAGAGAGAAACAGTTTCCAGACACATGATGCGTTACCTTTATCCCTGGATTAATAATTTGTAGAGCAGAGATAAAGAACAATCTTGACCTCACATTTTTATTTGTATTACAGGAAGGCTCATCTAGGGGTGAAAAAAATAGTTCATGCTGATACAGGCAGTAATTAGCAGCTCCTGGATAGGGAATTTAGTACCAGCCCTGTCTTCCTGTACTCTGTAGGGACCAGAAGGAACTTCTCCTTTAGTGTGACACAGAGATACTGATTTTTCTTGTCTTCCTCCTCTCCCTACATGTCTTCCTTTCAAGTAGACATGGGCAAAACTATGGACTGGACAAAGCTACCGCTGAGCACCAGGCAGGGCACAATACAGAGAAGCCAATGAAGTGCTGGGGTGGTGCCTCTTGCAGGAATTTCTGTCCCAAAGCAACTCAGCAGGGATGCCTCCATTCCTTTAACTACTCTGTAGCAGCTGGATGTTGCCAGCTGGACTCAGGGTTGCCCCAGCACACCCACCAGACAATAGTCACTGCCAGGCTGGTGCCCGGTGCCCTTCCCGAAGGCTAATGCTGTCCTCTGAACAGAGAAGCATCCCCAAACTGAATGTGGGGCCCAACAGCCACGACCGGCACAGGCGAAAAGGGAAACAAGGTAAGAACAAAACTGGCTCTGCTGTCCCAGACCTGCGCTCTGCCCGTTACTTTTTTCCTTTTTGCTAATACTGTGCAGAATTATAGAACCCCAGCCACTTTTGTGTTAATACAGCTTGTTACACTATTTTGGCATATTTTATCTCCCCAGAAAAACACACATCTTAAAACTCCGGGCAACTATTCCTAAGTAAGAATCAGCAAGATTAAAAAACAAACAAACAAAAAATACCCCGTGAACCTTTGGATTAAAGGCACCCTCACTAGCCAGTGGGGAATTGGTCACAAATCAATTTGCTCCATGCTCAGAAGCTGTGCTGTTGTAATGGCTGAGGATCATTTTTACCAAATGGCTAGTGCTTTTCCAGCTCCTAAACTGGGTAAAACATGTCTATCCTGTACCAGACGCATTCAACGTGGATTTAAGTAAAGTTTTCTAATACTACTTTAAGATTACGTTTCACCCAAAGCAACATTCCYGGCATGACTGCAGAGGACTTGTCTGCAGATCTCTTGTACTGATCCAGGACCTGCCTGCATGCTGCACAGGCCACAGGGCAAAGCACTGGGGTAGTCGAACACAAGATCCCTCCAAAACGAAAACAATCACTCAGAACTTCCCTGAACATTTAGAAGCATTTTTGAGCTGTGGCATTATGAAGAGGCACCATATGAAAGAAAAAGTGTCCTGGAAACACATGRTGTTACTAAATGTGACAGAGGGATCTCCAGCATCACGGGAAACAGTATAYGGCACTGGCTTCCGTGCTCAGCACAGACTGAAAACTGCTGCTTTTGTGAATAAGGTACATTGGACAAATAATGCACSGGAAGAACCTACCGCACTCCCTGCGGGTGACTGTTGGGCTCTGGCAGACTCATGCATTCTCTCCCCCTCAGCATGCCTGTTTTCCCACCTGGGATTGCTGTGATCCATAAAATTCATTGAAACCTTTCCAAGTGTCTAAAAAGCTTTCTCAACTGAAAAAAAGAAGTAATAGAGAATGTTCTCACAAAATTCCTGGGGAAGTCAACCTTGTTTCAGTTCCTCCAATCTTTATTTAAATTTGTTCTCACGGGGCCATTAACCCAATACTTTTCTAGCACATGGAGTTTCGGAAAGAGTCTAATTAATCAGCAGGTGTATTACCTTTCTTCTTTGTATTCTTAGTGGTAAGAAAAGGAACATAAATAAAAAGCAAAACTGACCCCCCAGATGACACCCCTAGGGAAGTCTTACACCATAAGTATTCCTATTTAAGGCAGAACCGGCCCTGCTCTGTGTTCACAGCCACAGACGGCCCACGCTTGGTTGGCTTCAAAGGACCAATAAAAGTGGGTACTCGGGCTCTGGTGGTGCAATACACACTCGTATCTGGCATATGAATCGCACACAGCATGAATGCTGAACAATACTAAATGGTTTTTCAGGAACGCTACTGAGGGGTTTCAATTTCCATCTCCTGAGTTTTCAGGAATGATCAACTGGAAGTTGTTCAAATGAAGCCCATGAAATGTGATGCTCAACCAAGGAACCAAAACCACCCGTGTAACGGGCTTCACTGAGGTATCCAGCTCTGTTACAAACAAGCCGATCCTGCATGCTCTCAAGCTGAAGCACAGCRCAGCCTCTCGGGAGGGCAGCAGTCAGGCAGCATCAGCCTTGGCTATACAAGAAATCCCACCTGGGAAAAATCATCCTGGAGATCTGTGAAAAGGAGAAGGGGAAAAAGCAATAGGCTTGAATTCCTGCCCCCTTGTACTAGCCTCCAGAGTGACCTATTGAAGGATGAGGGCAAGTTACAGCTTATTCTTATGGAAAAAATAGCTAAAAAACCTATTAGTTATATTCTAGACCAATCTACCAGCATGAAGGCAAGAACACCTACAAAGTGGTGGTGTTTTTTTTTTTTTTTTTAAAAAAGTAGTTCAGTGCAACAAGGAAGTTCCTGTACTTTAATTCCATGTCTCTGTATTTCACAACAATTCCCCTTAAGATATATCTTTCTCCTCTGACAGTAATACATCAACTTACTGATCATAAACATGTACACCTAAATTACTTTGAGAACTTACATTTTTATCAATAACATTTTATGGTTTTATTATATGGTTTTATTATGAAAACTGATTATCCACATAGATTCTTATTGCTAATAAAGCAATTCAAAAATCACATACCTGAGCTGATGACACACAGGTGAGAAGTTAAGAAGTGTGCTCATTTATGTCTGATTCAGCATCCTGAAAACTAATGATGACTTATTTTTAAAAGTACTGCAGCAAGTGGATGAGCAATGTTCAGAAAAATCTGGTTATTGATTTAACTACCAGTAGAATACAGTAAGAAACACYAGAAATGCTATTTTTTTTCCCCCACATGTAATACTGTTGAAACTACTGGAGGTTTCCTTTTCTTTTTTGTCACACATGCTGTTATTTTCACACTAAAGGCAAGAATTATTCCAAGAAATAAGTCTCTCAGGGATGTTTACTACAACTTAACACAAAAACCACCCTCACTGTCAGATGGAAAAAGAGATCCAAGTATCTACTGACTTTGTTTGCTCCAGTTCATGCTCAGTTCTCACATTCAAGGGTAAAGTTGTGTTGTTTCCACTGCAGCCCGTGGCACTGGATCCCAGCACTCAGAACAAGCTAGAGAGTTTGGGCCCACGACCTAACGGGAGTTGACCAAGTATCAGTTCGCAAGAAGTTTTTACAGCACCCAACACCAGCACGGACATTTAACAGTAACAGAAGACATCGAAACAGAGCCTATTTCTAAGCCAAACGCCTGTGAGAGACACCTGGCAGGCAGAGGTGTTCTGCCTCATTCTAGCCGAGAGGGTGGTCTGCTCGTAGCCTTTACGTCCTGCTGTGTTTCTTCACGGTMTTTCTAAAGAAAGCCCTGGGCAAGAAGAATAAAAAGACTCTGATGTCTCCAAATCTGAAACCCTTATTTTAAACGTACAAGTTTAAGGACACAAAGCCATGCCACGGAGGGAGGGGGGCCGGGACTAAAGACTAGGTGCTCGGTGCAGGCGGGACGGGCCTTGCGCGCCTCAGCCGCTCCCCTCGCAGCGGGGCGACGCACGCCGCGCCCCCGAGAAGCCCCGCACCGTCCCCGCGCTGAGCCGGGGACAGCTGCGACGCCGGGGAAGGGGCCGACCCCCGCCGCAGCTCCTGCGCCCCGCGGCGCCTGCCTGGGGGGCGAGCGCCGCCTCGGCCGCCGCCTGCGGGGAGGGCGTCTGCGGGCGCCCCCTGCGGGCGAGGCGCCCCGCGGAAGGCGGCCCCAGCGGGGAGCCTCGCCCCCGCCCCGCCAGCGGCCCCGGCTCTCCGGCAACCGCCGCCCCACAACTCTGCCGGCTCCGTAACGGCCGGAAATGGCAGCGCCGAGGGGGGGCTGGGGCTTCCCGCACGCAGACGTGAGCGGGCTCGGGGCCGCCGCGGAGCCGCCGGGCTGGTGGCTGGGCAGCGGCAGCAGCGGTAAGGGCGCGGGGGAGGCAGGTACCGAGCGCCGCGGGGCGCAGGCGGGGAGGGAGCACCCACCGGCGGGCGCCCGCGGCTCCGGCAGGTGGCGAGGCGGGGGAGGGAGGGACGCGAGGGAGCGGCGCTGCCCCCGCCTCGCCTCCCTCAGCGCTGCGGGGTCCCGGGGGGCGGCCGTGACGGGGCGCCCGCGGGGCTGCGGCCGGGTGCCATGTTGTGGCCAGCCCCGCTCCGCAGCCCCTGTGCTTCCTCCCCCTCGCAGAGGTCTGTCTTCCTGAGGAGTCGCGCGGCGCCGCACCTGTGGATTTCCTGCAGGAGCTGCCCAGCTACCAGTCGGCGCTGAGGCGCCGCGCCCCCGCCGGGGGCACCCAGGAGCGGCGGGCGGCGCCGCAGGGCTCCGCGGGGCTCCGCGCTGCAGAGGCCCGGGGGCCGGAGCAAGAGGGAGGCGAGCTGGCTGCTCGCCCTGCGAGAGAACACCCCTTGAGTATCGCGGAGAAGAGGAGACTAAGGTTAATCTTTACACGATTTTTTCCTTTTTTTTTCCTAAAAAAAMCACCTTTTCCTAAACACAACACAGGTGCGATGGAAGGCTGAAGCAGAATTGGGTTCATCTGTATCTGTTTCACCCTGTGGTGTGTGGTTTTGACAAGAAGTTGCCCAGGTTCTCATGCCAGAATGTGGCAGGCTCCCTGTGGCACCTCAGCTGCAGGAGCGTGGCTGGGGGCTCTTGGGTGCCGTGAGGGAGTAGATGACTGGTGGGAGGAATAGGTTGAATTGGGAGAAATGAGTCAAAACTGGGAATTACCTGCAGCAGCCAAACGTGTTTCTCACTGGCTTCCTTTTTTTTTTTTGCCGCAGGGTTTTGTACTTTTAAGGGTCACCACTGTGGGTTATCTGTCATCAGCAACCCCCTTCTGCTATGTGAGTGCTGCTGTGTTTGAGTCTTCTCAGCAGTTCTTCCAAAATACGTTAGCTTTCTCTGGTGTGGCTCAATACAGATGAAAAGAAGCTTTCCAGGACCATTTCTTCTTTTTTTTCCATACCGCTTTTTACATCGCTCTTTGCTGTAGGCAGTTCCTGCCCCTCTGGTGGTAACCCCCAGCAGGGAGGGGATTGCAAAGAGCGTGCTTTGCTCCACCTGTATTTCTCTGCTTGTTGTCTCATGTCTTACTGCTAGGCTTAAAGCTCCTTTGAGGAGAGAGGATACAGTATGTGTTTTTACATTGTCAGGAAACAGCTGCACCTTTAAATCAGGTACTTTATAGTTGTGGTTATGAACCAGGAGAAAGGTGAAAGTACAACTAATGTCTGGTGCTCCACAGAGAGCAAGAGTTACTTGCTTGCAAGAGCAGTGGGAAATGAGTTACAGCCTGACCTGGAGTTAAGTTTAACCCTACAGCCTGTGCACAAGGAACAGCAGAAGATCTAGGTCATGGTAAAGGAAAGTGCTCGATACATTGAATTTTTATTTGAAGTTGGGTATCTAAAGCTCAGTTCTTCAAGAAAAAGGAACTGCAGTCCTCTGGCCATGGTGCGTGTTAGGAACGGAGTTGGGATGTCCCAGGCTTGTTTATACGTTTTAGTGCTGAGAGATTCTGGTGGGGCTTCTTGGCACTTCTACGGATCAGTAATCTGTGCGTATTGTGCAGCAGCTGCCAACACAAAATGCTTGATATAAATGTCCTGAAAGCTGAACACTCAAGTTCTGTAACACAGATGAATATGCAGCCCACGCCTCTATTTAAAATGCAGACCAAACACGGGCCAGATAGTTCTCCAAAGTGTCTGTTTAAAACACTACGTGCTGCAGCCTGTAGTTTCCACAAAATGAAATCTTTTGAGAGTAGCTGTATTTGCACTTAAGGATGAGGTCATCTGCTGCCTGTTTGATTGTTGCATATAGTGTTTAATTCAGCTTTCTGCCAAAATGCTAATTTTACTTTTAGCTGAGAAGGATATGGAAACTTTGTCAATATGCAGCACGCATGGCAGTGGCAGTGAGTCACTTACGCACTTCAGTAGGGTTGTGTATAAAGTATTTTAAATTTTAAACCTTTGTCTTCTACTCTAGCACAGTGTCCTCATGGGTACTTAACTGCTGCCCTTCTTTGGTGGCATCAGAGGCTGGAACAGCATTTGCTGCATACAAGTCAATCGTCAAGCTATGTTTCTGGGAAATTTTGTCTGTTTTTAAGGTTTCTTAAAAGAAAAAATGAAATGCAAACTCTGAGCCACTCAATTCTCCTTGATGCTGTCGCTGACTGTGCAGCAATTTAAAAAATGCAAATGTACGCATATAGTATGAAAATCTATAAGTGAGAAATTATTAAAAATCATAGGCAGTTTGTGGCACATCCTCGGTGTTTGTTTGCAGCTTATTATTACAACAGTACACCCCCACACGTTGGCAAAGAAATACGTTCTCAGATTCATTGAGTTGGCACTTTCCAGCAAATTCTTCAAAATGCTATAAAACTGAATAATGAAAAATGAATAATTTTAATAACACTTGTTTTCTATTATGTACCGGAATGTGATATAAAAGTTAAAATTACAAAATCCAAATGGAATATTTAAGCCTCTTTATAGTGCTCTCTATTTTTTTACTTTTTTCCCACAACATATTTTGACATTTCATTCTGATTTTGAGATCTGTGAATTTTCTACAAAAAAATAATAATTTTCTATTTTGAACAGCTGCATTTATAACATGAAAAGAGGAAAGCTAAATATTTTAGAGAAATTTTTTAAGAGCCGCTTGGCGAAGATGCTCTGGTCAGAAGTTTTGGGGAAAGAATCTTCTCTTCCTTTTCCAGCCATTGTAAATATGAAATCATTAATGGCAACTTCCCTGAGATCCCACCGGGAAGTTCAGCTACATATTTTTTCTGTGTTGTGCTATTGTCAATTGGATATTTTTTTTTTCTCCAAGAGAGGCAAGTGTTTTCCGTGAGAGGACTTGCTATATTTGAATTAACTTGCTGCTGCAGTTGCCAGGAGGAACAGATGGGGACAGCTAGCCTATGTTACTCCAGCTTTTAGCACTGTGCTATCCCTCTGAAGGCTGCAAGCAGGCTCCATTGTGCTAGGCCCTGTTACATGTAGTGAAAAAGTATTTCTTGTGCTCCGTAACTGTATTTCTTGATTCTTAGGGACTGTCAGCAGGCTGATATAAAATATTTATCTGGATGGAAACAGAGGAAAAGAACTAGCAGTAAATCATTGAAAAAAGTCCTCAGTGAAGTCAAGGAGTTGTTGTCTTACCTGGAGCTTTGGCGACATGACATTCGCAGCATAGAAGGTATTTGCTGTCTTATGTCAAATTCTTCTCTTTCAAGTTGCTTCTGTTATTGGTAGTTTTACCTGTGTGAGCCTAGTTTCAGATATAACTCTATGTGTTTAAGAAGTTACCAGCTTCCTTTATTATTGCTGATGTAAAATCCATGATGGGGTAGAAGGGAATATATTGGAGAAAATTATTAAAAAGTCACATTTCCATTTCAGTTATATTGCTAAAAGCCTGCAGTAGTTAAAACTAGCTTTAGTAATGTTTCATCAGTTAACTCAATGTAACTGAAATGATAATCTGCTCATTCTGTATTTTCAATGATTTTATTGTCTTAATTATTGGCACATGTTTCTTTTATTCCCAGGGAAATTTGGTACTGGCATCCAGTCCTACTTCTCCTTCCTGCGTTTTCTGGTCCTGCTGAATTTTATAATTTTTATCCTGATGTTCAGTTTTGTTACCCTTCCCAGCATCATTTCTGAATATGGAATATTCAACAGTAGCTTTGCTAAAATTCCTCCAAAGAACATAGGTAAACATCTTCTCTACGTACTGCGGTTGTTTGTAAGATTCCCCCTTTCCATCAGTTTCTCCTCCACCTCCCAGGACAAAGAAATGCTTTTTTTATAAGAACTTGCCATGTTTGAATTAATTGATCTTGCAGTTTAACAGGCATTACCATCTGAGTGACTTTTCCTGCCTTCCTTTTGACAGAGCCTCACTGCACAGTTTATAAACCTAGTGGTAATAAGGGACTTGTTTACTTTTATACTTACATCAAAGATTTGCTCAGTGGCACTGTAAGTAATTAGATTTTTTTTTTTTTTATTAAGTTTCTGTGTCTTGCATAACATGTAAAATGTGAAAACATTTTACTTGGGGAATGAAGCTTTGATAATTTTGAAAAATGGTAAGGCGTATGCATCACTGGGGTAAAATTAGTCTTTATCCTTTGTCTGTGAGAAGGGGAGGAGTTTTCAAACACTTGTACTGAGCATTCACAAGGCCTGGTTGGCCAYGTGCTGCAGCCTGCGCCTCTCCTCCCCGGCTGCTAAACGTTACATATTCTGGAGCACACTGCCTATTGTGCTCTCTGTGTAGGGTCTCAGTGTCCTTGTCATAGAGCTCTTTGATTGGAGAGGGGAGGGATTTTAAGCACGTAGTGTCTGCATTACAGTTTGGTAGAGGCAATGGCAGTATTTAGAAGCTACAGACTGTTGTAGCTTGCTGGGGGCCCCAACAGTAATTTTAAATTTACAAAATGATTGCTTAATACCAGGTTGGGTTTAACTGGGCAGTTGCTGCTAGTGTTACAAATTCTATTTAAACTTCATGTTTTCACAGGGGTTCCTTGAAGTGACAAGTTTGTTTTATGGCTATTACACAATAGATGCTGCGTGGCTCAGTATCCTGAGGTACAACTTGCCACTAGCATATCTGCTGACTACATTTGCCTACCTTGCATTAAGTCTCCTCTGGATAATAAAAAGGTAAAGATATGGTATAGTTTATTTACTGCTACCTGTTGTACAGTTTACATTGCATTCTTGCTTGTAGGGAACATGCTGCATTCTAGAACTGTTTTATAGGGAAATGGAGAATCTTTTGCTTGAGGATGCAATGCCACAGTAGCCTTTGTCTGTCTTTGGGAAACTGAGCCAGCAAAATAAATAAAAATAAATAAATTTGAAGTATTAGTTTTTCATATGTACGCATACATATAAGTAAAAGACCCTCAACTGTACGGTAGTTGTTGTTGGAGGATTTTATTTGGGGTTTTTTTTTGGGGGGGGGGGTTGCCTTGCCATCTCAGTTTCCTGACCCAGGTCTTTGCAGTGTCAGAGAAGTGCTGGATGAGGTGAGAAGGTATGACTGTGRTTAAGCGCAGAGGGAAGTAACCTGTGTCAGTCATGGCTTCAGCTGACTGATTGCTGCAGAACCTCACACTGAAAGCTTCCCAGAGACTTGCTGATATAAAGCAAATGTGACTGTTTGCTTGGGGAAGGGAGTCGGTCGGTGGGTGGGTGGGTGGAGTCTGTCTGTGTCATTTAGTCTTTGTTGAGCCAGTTTGCTTGAGGTGTGGTTTTTTGTTTCGTTTTCTGTGGATAAAATACATCTTTTCATGAATGAAGTAAAGTTGCGTTTTTCTCTAGGTCTGTGGAAGGATTTAAGCAGAACTTGGTGCATGATGAAGATCAATTTCAGAGTTACTGTAACAAAGTCTTTGCAGGCTGGGACTTCTGCATTACAGATCCAAATGCAGCACAGCTGAAACATCGCAGCTTGCAATATGAGCTCCAAGTGAGTAACTTTCATTTCTCTATGATTACAGTTTCATATAGCTTAGATGGCTAAAAAAGAGAGGTGTCTAATTCTGCAGATAATGGGATAAGAAGGATTGAAGTAGTTTATATTGGGGGCAGGGCAACCCACATCCTCTTGCATGCTTTCTAGGTAGCTAGAATTGTGGTGCAACGTGAGAGGGATTGGCACTGAGATTGACGGCCCTTCCCCTATCCACTGGGAACTGAAGCCAGCCTGTTAGCTGCTTGTCTTATCTGCCTCTTCCTCACACTCCAGTCCTGCTTCCTGTGTTAGTTTCTACATAATCCAACAGGAAAAGCTATCCCAGCTGTGGGCAAAACCCTCGTACTGTTGGGAATCAATTTGAGTATACTGGGTTATAAGTCTGCAATGTGGTAGGCAGTAGTTCGGGGAGGAATAAAATTCAGATGGTACTCTTCATACAAGTTGAGAGCATTGTTGCAGTAAGAAGATACTGAAAGTTTTTCACTAGGTGTCTTTGACACACATGGACAATCAAAATGCTGATGCAGCTAATAAATTTCCCAAATCATAAAGCTCTCTGAAAAGAGAGCCTGAAGGGCTTTTCTGGTGAATCCAGTACCTTCTTTTTGCTCTCTGTACACTAGAAGCAGAGATTTGTGTAGTGAAACAATTACCTTTGAAAAGATACTTCCACTTCAAACCACAAAGCAGTAATTACAGATTTCATAAATTACAGTGAGTTGCTTTCTACTCTAGTAAAGTTCACAGTCATCTTTTTTCATCGTATAACCAGAGCCTCCTTCACTTACCACACTTTTGCCTCTAGAACTGACACGTTAGAAGAGCTTGCCCCTTAATATTACTGTTTGATGGAAATAAGTCCTCAGAAAATACCCGGGTAATCTGTGGATTTACCCAGGTTAAACTGCCTTCACAGGCAATACTGTATTTTCACATCAGCTAAAGTGAAACATATCAAGCTTACGTGACAAGCTGCTCAAGACTTTACTTTCTCTCTGTGCCATCCCCCAATTTTCCTTCACAAAGAGCAGGAGGAGGAAGTTCGAGCCATAGCAGTGAGGACTGGTTACTTAACCTGCAAAAGTAAGGAGACAAGTGGGCTGATTTACCCATTTCAGAGTTTAGTATAAAACTGTCTGAGATCAGTCTCTCACAATAAAYAGACAAGTTGTCCTTCTGTCCTCAAGGGGATATGTTACTGATACAGGAGAGATAAGAGGATTATGAGATACTTGTCTTTGGCTACAGGGCCCTCAGCCTGAGGAGACTGAGCGCACTGGGGCTTCCACTCCTGCGTGGACCTGTTTGCGTCAATGAAAAGGCACTCTCAGTTCAGTGTGCTTGGGCAGGCGGTGGAGTGACCCTCCTAGAACAGGCTGTGGATTTGCACATCCCAGAGGTAGAAGATGTGGTGTCAAGTGTTGTATGCTGCACCAGAAAAGTACACATCCTTTTTCTTTTGTTTGTAGACAGACTTGGAGGAAGAAAGACTGAAGCGAAAAATAGCTGACAGGACAATGAAAGAAAAGCTACGCATCTATTCTCTGAGAATATTTATAAATATAATTGTCATTGCGGTTTTATCAGGATGTTTCTACTCTATTTATAGAGCAACTGTCTTCTCTCAAGAAAACTCTAATGTAAGTATCAGACATGACATTAGGACAGATTCAATTGGGGCTGGTGATTACAGCAAGAGGAACTATTGTGAAAGAGTCAAGTATCTTAATATAGCACCTTTCATGCAAGGGATCTGAAAATGCTTCCTACAAACCTAGAATTTTTTTAGTAGAGGACAGTGAGAAGGGTCAAGAAGCATGTGCAAAAAAACCCCAGTGATGTCTCCCTTTGATACAGAGGCTCCAGTGTCATCTGCCTTGGAGCTAATGCAGCTGACAAGAAAAGCAGCCCTCGCTTCCTTTCCCATGTAACTGTTCTCACCTCGCTGTGATCTGCTAGTACAAGTGCTTGTGTGTCTGGGCAGTGACCTGGCTCAGGGAACTGATCTGGTTAAAACGAACTTCATCGTGATCAGTTTCTTGATCTGGTTCACTGCTCAACTGCAACAATGAACAGCAAGGGAAGGGGAGAGTAAAGGTTATGATCTGTATTGTGGCTTGAGTTACAGCTGTGTGGGGAAACAGGAAGACTTTGAACACAGAGCACTTTGCAGAAGAAAAGGTTCTTGCATCAGTAGTGGAAAGAATCAGGTTGGGTGGGGTTGTTCAGCCCTGGCAGGACAAGCAGATGGGAAAAGCGGTTCGGAAGCAGTACAAGAGCAGACAACAGTTTCAACAGTTTTGCAACAGTAATTGACTTCTCTCTAGGACCCCAGGGTTGAATTAGCCTGACGTGAACGGAGACTGCACTTTTTCTCTCCCTCTATTCATTGGTGATGTGATGGGCACTGGCTGTGTATGGGGAAAGTTGTGCTTGTGGTGGACCTAACTCTTAACTTCTGTAAACTGCCAGAATTGCAGAGAGGGAAGCAGGAAATGGGGACTAAAGAAGTGTTTGTGTCAAAGGTATTGTTTGAGGGCAGAGACAGAGGATAGCACAACACTGAACAACTTGAAAAACAGCCTCGCTTGCAGTCGGCTTTAGGTATAAGGGTTGATATCTTCTCCTTGCCTAAATGAGTAGGTAGAGGAGCATGTTAAGATGGTAGGAGAGTCAGGGGAACTGCTTGGCACCAGTGCGAATAACTTGAAAAGTGTCTGCACTTTGGCATAGGTGTAAAAGCTGGTAGCCGTAGTGCTGGGTTAGACAGCATAGTCAGACACAAGCCTTGATGAGATGAGCCTCTTCAAACAGAAGCTTAGGGGAAGCACTAAAATACTCATACCTGGAGGTAGGGGGAGTTACTGGTGAAGGGAGCAGGAGAAAGCAAGGGTGTAGCAGCAAACTGCAGAGATAGGTAGCAGTGGTCTGGCTTGTAGTTCCAAATGTAGGTGGAGGATGAAGACAGAGTAAAAGATGCTACCTGAATCCTGGACAAGAGAGGCTGGTGGGTAGCTGGAGAGAGCACAATGTCAGGAAGGTGCGTTTCTCTGAGTATTGCCTGTCTCTCATCTCTTCTYGTACAGGATGTCAGCAATACGAACTTCCAGGCTAATCTCTTAGTGCAGTATTTGCCTTCCATGGTGATCACGTTGGCCAACTTCATTGCTCCTCAGATCTTCTCATTTCTGATCAGATTTGAAGATTATTCACCAGCCTTTGAAATCAGGCTGACACTCATGAGGTAAAGATGTTTTTATTGTGGTCTTGGATGTTTCAACAACTTGTTCTTGGTAGGTTGTAAGTATTGTAAACATTGAAATATCAAGAAGCAGAGAGGTTGGACTCTCTGCGCTGGAGGGCCTGGGCACTGGAAGCCAAGCAGGTAGTGTTGACTTATGTTTAGTTGGAAACTTTAATTTTAAATCTGGAAACAATCTCCTGTTTTGATGACAGTACAGTGCAGTCATTTCAGCGTCCAAGTTTTTCTCTCAGTCCCATTTAGCTGTGTGATCTGGACATCTTCAACAACCTGAATAAGTAGTCAGTAGAGAAGTCGTGGCTGCAGAGCTGTGGATTCACACTGCTTTATGTGCTGCAGTTCCTTGAATGAGCAAACGTGTGTGTACAGCAGAGACTGAAGCACGGCTTTGCTCAAGGCAGAAGTTAAAAGTTTTGGGCTAAAAGATACTTCAGTGTGAGAGCGTGAAGAACTGGCGTTTGGCAGCTTAAGGCAGTAAGATCTGGGTTGAAGCATCTGAACTCTGCAAGCCCCTGTGCTTTGTATTTCTGATTTGGCTAAGTGCCTCTGAGGGCCTGAAGCACGTGAGAGGGAAATGCTACACACAGAGTTGTCACCTGGCCTCTCAAGCTGTACTTGAGAGAATCGCAGCCCATTGCGGGGTCAAGATCTGCAACTGAAATGACTGATCTATGAACAATGCTGAGAAAAGAAACAAGGGATTGTAGCCTAAAGCAGGGAAGGTGGAAAGCAATTTAACTTACTACTAAGGAAAGAAGTGTGTTTATTAAATAGCTGGTCATTCCATTAAAGCTCCGTACGACCCTTTTGTGTTTCGAGCCTTCCTTGGACTCCTGTGCAAGTTGAGCCAGGTGTTAGAATGGTGCTTTTTTGGCAGGTTTGGAATTGGGTTTTGCCTTTCTTCCAGGTGTGTCTTTGTGCGGTTGGCCAATATCGGTGTTCTCTTGTTCTCGCTGTGGAGTCAGATCTCCTACTGTGCCACCGATGAGTGTAAGGCCTGTGGATACAATTACGAACTCTATCCTGTAAGCAGATTTACCTTGGTCTTTAATCATCTGAACTTGTGAATAGAGATTTGTTTTCCATGAAACTTGCTTGTCTAAAGGTATTCAGAATCAGACCTAGAGTTGCCGTTCATGTTATACCTGGTGCTGATTCTTACTGCTCAGTGCAAACCAGTACAGTTCTTACATGTATCTGTTGTTTATCTAAAACTCTGATTAGAATTAGTCCAGTGGCAGATTATTGTTTAGCATAGACTTTCTGACTACCATGAGGATTGTTTGAGGTAGCTCTGTTTTGGAGACAATTGTGTTACTGCCTTTTGCTCCAGTAAGACAAATGGTCTTTCCTCAAAAAAAAAAAAAAAACAAAACCAAACAAAACCCAACAAAACAAACAAAAAGCTTGGCATGGAAGCTCTGAAACACTTACGTATTTTAGAAATGGGAGTTAATACAATTTGAACTTTACGGTGTTAACTGGCTGAGAGGTTTGTTGCTTTAGTGATTGACAGATTTATTTTTCACTTGTTATTTAGATTCCTAATCTTATTTTTTCCTGACTTGTTTTTATAGTGCTGGGAATCTGAAGTTGGGCAAGAAATGTATAAACTGATGATATTTGATTTTATTATAATTCTTGCTGTGACCCTCTTTGTAGATTTTCCTAGAAAGTAAGTACCTCTGCCTTTTGAGCATACTTTTTGCAAATGACTTACGAAACATGTTTCTTTTTTCTGTTGTTAATTGCCCATATTTCTAACCAGATTACCAGTTTTAAAATAAAACATGAACATATTTCTGGTAGTTTTTTGTACCTGAGNCCCCCCCCCCCCCCGACATTTTTCTATTATGTTGTCTAATGCTTAAATGCTAAATACCTGTGTGTTCCAAATGTGTTAGAAGTTACAGAGCTCAGCTGAATTCTATTTAGAACTAGTGATGTTCTTTGGTTTTAGGTTGTTAGTTACTCATTGCTCTTGCAAGCCAGTTCAGTGGTGTGGATTGCAGGAATTTGGAATTTCTGACAATGTCCTGGAAATCATTTATGGGCAGACTATCTGCTGGATTGGAACCTTCTTTTCACCACTTCTCCCTGCAATAGCAACTATAAAATACTTCATCATCTTTTATGTTAAAAAGGTAATGAAGGTTTGTGGTAAACAAATAAAATTGAGCACATCTCTGTGGTTTTTGTAATGTAGATACGCAGTTGATTTAAAACAAACAAACAAACAACCCTAAAAAAACCCACCCAAGAATGTGGTGTACTGGAAATGAGGTAATGGTATTCTGTTTTCTGTACTTTTTTTGCATTTAAGAGAAGGTAGACTATTGCTTTGAAATCAAGCAAAACAACATTTTAATAATTACCTCATCAATTATTTGTCTGATTTTTTTAAAATAAAATCTTTTTATGTAATAAAGCTAGTTTATAACACTTTTCTGCAATAATCTGTTTACTAGCAACAGAGCTTAGAACTTGGACAAGATTTTGTCAAGATGCTAAAAATTTGGAAGCAAAATGGATAATCCAAGCTGGATTGGATGTTCAAGACATGGTTTCTGCGTATCAGAAGCTTTGCTCTATGACCAGACAGCTCCTTCTGTGCAACAAATTCTTACTGATATTTTACTTATCTTACAAGGGGGGATGTATCCAGTGAGGATTTGGCAGGTCAAAGCTGAAGGCTGTGCCATGGATCATACACCAGATGACTCTGTCAGTTGACTGTGCAAGTGTATGAGGCCCTCTGGATCAAATTCTTACCCAAATAGGAGACATTGACTTATACCAGAATGTAAAGCATTCTTGTCTTAGTCCTTTTCAGTCAATGTACTTCAAAGGAAGGATAATTATGTGGTAGCTGGTAGCATATTTGAGGATGGAAAATTCAGTTGGTGGGGAAAGTATACTTGGACGTATGTATATAGATGTACTGGTAACAGTCTTGCTCACTTTCCCTCTTCAGATCAGTTTGATACACACACGTAAACCTGCAGCTAGGCCTATCAGAGCATCAAGTTCCAATTTTTTCTTCTTGGTGGTACTGTTGATTGGGCTCGTCTTGGCTTTTATTCCTTTGGGAATCAGTATAGCACAGTAAGTGACAATTTAACTTCTATGAGGTTGATATTTGCTCTAAGGTTGTCAGTTCCCTAAAAACAGACACACAACTTTGGAATGATAAATTGGAATAAAATACACTGTGCATAATGAATGCAATTATTATTTAGTTCATATGAATAAAAATTACAGTTTTAAAGACAAAGGACATTTTTACCCCATTGGCAAAATGATGGTAGGCTTGTGTTGCATTATTTTATCTTTACATGTTGATATAGCATCTCCTTTCTGTTCTGCTTCTTTGACAGTATCCCCTCCTCCAAGGCATGTGGGCCATTCAGGAGTTTTAACACTTCATGGGCAGTTGTTCCAGATACAATACTTGGGCTTCCAACAGGTCTGCAGCAGGTCCTTCATGGCATAGCATCAGAAGCCTTTGCAGTGCCTTTTTTTATGGTCATCTGGTGAGTAGCATGGAGACCTGATTCAGTCATGCAGCTGCATGGTTCATTTCCTTCCTTACTGAACTGATACCAAACAACTATTGGACCAGATTTTTTATCTGCAGTCAAAAAGCATCAAAGGCCAAACCTTGGTTTAAAAAAAACCCAACAAACCAAGCCAAACAAAACAAACAAAAGCCCCCAAACAGTCATTTTGTAAGATGAAATTCAGTATAGAATCATAGAATTTTTAAGGTTGGAGGTCACCTCTAGAGATCATCTAATCCAACCCTCCTGTTCAAAGAAGGGTCAAATAGAGCAGGTGCTCAGGAACCGTGTCCAGTTGGGTTTTGAGTATCTCCGAAGATGGAGACTCCACAACCTCTTTGAGCAGCCTGTTCCAGTGTTTGGTCACTCTTGCGGTAAAAAGTTGGTTGGTGTTTTTTTTTTTTTTCTTATGTTTAAAGTCTTATGTTTAAAGTTAAAAGATGTTTTTAAGTCCTTTTTTTTGGTTTGGGTTTTTTTCTTTTTTTACTTTATGATAAAGCCTGTGTAAGAGGTGGAGGATGACTTGCATTGCTACCCTACTACTTATTATTTGGAAAAGAAAATACATGATTTATATAGGCATTTGTGCCATTCTAGTTCTTGCTACTGCTCTTCATTTAATGCACTGTGGATAATCTGGGTCACAGATTACATGTGGAATATGTGCTATAAGGAATGGCTGCAATACTGATCTGTGGTTGCTTACCATAGTTACAAACCCCAATGGGAGCTAAGAGTTACTCCAGTGACACCTCATTAAACTTAATTTCCGAGTGGCAAAGCCCCCATACATACACTTAGAGCAGGGCAGGAACTGACAATCTAGAGCGAGCTGTCAGAACACAACCTGTAACATCTGAACACGGCCGTGCCTTTACGTCCTCTAGCACTCTATCCCTGCTTCCTGGCAGCACAACTATGTCAGCAGATGCTTTTGAGCAGAGCTATGCCCAACCTACCCCAGCTGCATATTGATTTTTTGAATTTTTTTTTTCTCCAGTAGCTTCTCATCTGAAGCAGATGCACAAACTGACAATTTCTCTAGCCCATAACAGCCTTTTTCTGACTAATTCTGTTTTGCATGATGCTAACGTATAATGTTGGTTTGTTGTTTGTAGCCTTGTTATGTTCTATTTTATTGCCTTGGCTGGAGCACACAAACGAGTGGTTGAGCAGCTGAGGGAACAACTGGTTATGGTAAGATTTGACCCAGTTTTCTGTACCCCTAAAGTTTTCTTTGTTGTGTCAGTGATCAGGCATGCAGAGGAACAACAGTTTTCATGGTCTTCTGGATACTTGGTGTTTGCACAGGTAGTGAAGAATGTTTTACAAATGACACAGGAAAAATTACTGAAGCACTATAGTATTTCTCAGTCTAGTTGGTTTTCTTGGGTGTCAGCTACAACTGTGGCAAGGTCTGGTTATATCAGGCAACACACATGCATGAGATATGCCCCTGAGAAGCGGTGTCCCTGTTCTTCATCTGCTATCTTGCTTAAACCCACCCATCTGCATGGTTTTTTTCTGCCAAACAAGAACCTGAATCTTGTGCTTCCTGTCCCCTCCACCATCTTACACATCCCCCACCTCTATTTCCTTCTCTGCTCTCACAAACAGGCACCCAACTCCCTGCCCTTCCCTCCAGGTCTATCTTTTCACTTCATCATGTCTGGTTTTATTCCTGAGTGCAGGTCCCAGCACCGCTTTGCAACAGGTACTCAAAGGGGAGCAAGTCACCACTAACTAGTCCTTTGGAGAACGGTGCCAGTGTAGACATGCTGCTTTGTGGCTGTCAGAAGCTTCTGCCATGTTTGACAGTGTTCATATACTGTGGGCTGTCAAACTCTGCTCTAGTCCGAACCTAGCCTCACTAGTAAGGCTTCTCACTTTCTTAGGAAATAGCCCATTTCTGGGTATGTGCTTCTTTTAGATACGGCATTTAACAACCTGTCCTTAGAAAAACACTGTGCTGGGGAGGGATTTGAAGAGTAAGGAATTTACGAGCAAAAGCCTTACTGCTTTTTCAAGGGTTCCCAAATCAGTTAGGAATTCTGAAAGTCCTTGTGTGCTTTTTGTTTTTGTTTGTTCACTGCTCTTAGGCTTCTTGGAAGTATGGCTTTAAGTTTTTAGGTGTGTGAGATGCTTTTACTAGGCTCAATGCAGAACTGTTAATATGTGACCTAACATGAGATAAATGAAGTCAAGACTATTGTAAACTTAAAATTGTTCAGGCAGTTGAGTGTGTGCTGGGAGCCACTAGAGTACAATGTGGTGAGTGCACCTTTTTATTTCTAATAAAGAAATGAGCTGTTTGTAGATAACTTGTACTACTTCTGTTCACCTAGAGTGTACTTTTTATTCTGTCTTTCCAGGAGAGTCGTGACAAGCTGTTCCTGATCAGAAAGATAACAGAAGCTCAGAGGCATCCTTGAAAACCACAAAAAGCCAGAAGAACTTGACTTCCTGAAACTCCCAGAACCACTAGATGAGAGTAGAAGCACCTGCAGCACCTGAAAACTGAGCAGCTGACTGGCACCCTGGCACTGCGGTCTATGTGATGGATGCTTATGGTCTTAGTCTTGATTATGCTAGCGGGCCTTAAAGTTTCCAAGACTGGAATTTTAGCTAATTTATACTGTGTTAGACCTGTCCAAAAAATTATATTGTAGGACACTTTATCGCTGCTACAATTTCAGGGTGGTTGGGGTTTGTTAAGTCCCTATTTTTTCAGGGGTTTTGGGTAAAATGCGATCAAAACTGAAACTCTGTTTAAGAACTTTGTACTGTTTTTGCAAATTATGCTTTAAGAATCGGGAGGGAGGGGAAGGGTGGGGTTTTACATGTTTCCAACTCACTTCTCTTTTAAAACCAAAGCAAAAGAGATGTACGTCAGTATTTTGGAACGGTGCATAGGAGAAGAAAATACGGCATGGGTTTGAAATCACATTTCTAAATATTTTTAGAGAAGAGACTTTGATATTTATTTTGCTCTGAAATAGCAAGTGTGGTTGAACACTGGGTAACTTCACAAAACGGTTCAGAGAAAACAAGCTGATAGAAGAGCTCTGAATAAACACTGGGAGTAGGAAGAGACTGCCAGTCAGGTCACCGAGCGGCGCACGTCTGTCGCAGGGAAAGCCGTTGCTCGCGTACCAGCCTCACTGCTCTGGAGTAGCCTTTTTTTTTTTTTTTTTTTTAAGGCATTATTACTTGTGTTTCATTCTTGTAGAAACACCTTGACTACTGTTTTCTTTGTTCTAAAATGTGAATATTTGAGAGTTAAGTTATAGTTTGGAAATACAACATTCAGAAACTTATGTGTCAGTACCCTTTAAATTTATGTTTCTTCTCGCTTAAATGAAATGATGGAGCTGTGTGACTCGGAACAGTATTTCTAAGTAGACTACTACCTGTTTCCTTTAAAGATCGTGCTTAAGGATTTTCTGTACAGAATTGTGTTATTACTTGAAATTTGCCAGTAGTGCACTGTTAGTTAATATGTGAGAGACTGTTCTTTTTATATAATGTTTTGGAATGTTTTCTGTCTTCATTTTAAAGAAATTAACATTCAATAAATGATTTTTTTTTTTAAAATACGTTTAAAAACATGTTAGTTTGCTTTGACTCGGAGTGGAGCGGCCCTTGTGCAGCCTCCGCCGGGTGTGCAAACGCCTTTCGGGGCCCGGGGCCTAACGCCCCTCGGCTCTCCCGCCCTCAGCTCGCACCCCCGGGCGCGAACATCGCCTCAGCCGGCACCTCCGCGCAGCCGGCGGCTCGCGCTGCCGGCGGCTCGCGCTGCCGGCGGCTCGCGCTGCCGCCTGGCGGGGCACCTGCCTGCGCCGCGCCTGCCCTGGCAGCGCGCCCTCACGCCTCAGGAGGCCGCCCCGCCCCCGTTCCCACGGCAGCCGGGGGACGCCTGCCCTGACTGACAGCTCCGCTCTCCAGTGCGGCGGCGCTGGGGAGCCAATCGGAATCGCGATAGGGCGGGATGGCGGCGGGAGGCAGGCGCGGAGGCGGCCCGCGGTGATGACGTTGCGGCGGTGCGACGCGCCGGAGGAGGCGTCGGGGTCAGCGGGATGGAGGTGGCCGCCGCCGTGGCTCCGGCTGTGGGGCGCTCGCTGGGGCGGTGCCGGCCCCTCTGTTGCGGGGCGGGTAGGGGCTCGGGTCGGCTCCCGCGCCTGCCCACCCCTGCCCACCCCTCACCACCCGTCACCACCCCTGCCCACCCCTCACCTGTCGGGGCGCCCCCCTGAACGACGGCCGCGGGTCTCGCACCGCCGCCCGGGCCCGCCTCAGGCCGCCCGGCCCCGCGGGTGGCAGCGCCCGCCCGCCTCGTACGGGGGCTGGGCGGCGGCAGAGCTGGCGTCACCTTTGTCTCTCCGGCAGGTCTCCGCGGGAGATGGCCTTTGCCCGCCGGAGGGGTTTCCCTCAGGCTTTGCAGCACGCGGGTGACTCTGGAGGGCATCAACAAGCCCGTCGTAGACCGCATCATCCGGGTGGACCATGCGGGGGAGTACGGGGCGAATCGCATTTATGCGGGGCAGATGGCCGTCTTGGGTAGATCGAGTGTGGGACCGATTATCCAGGTTAGTGGACCTGAAAGCGATCGCTGTGTTTCTGGTTAATTTGCGTTTGATTAACAATGGTCGAATGAAGTTGTAAGATCATAGCTTTCATAGTACGATAGCTGTCCATCTTTTTCTAAACACRTTTAAACATGTGGTTTTATAAAGAGTGATGGGATTACTTGGTAAGGGAGTTACCGATACTACAGTTGCTGTAGTATTGTCACAAAGACTCTTATTTTGCAGATGTTTTTATGTTGCTTATTTATAACTATTCTCATCTGTCCTTCTTTAACATTTCCTCTTTGTGATATGAATAGTATTACCTCTGCAGTCAAAGAGTGAGTGGGCTGGGCTGGTTTGTTTTTCTTCGTGTTTATTGGTTTTATGGGAAACGTTTAATTTTTCTGGTTTTATACTTTACTGTGATCTGGTTCTTTTGCAGCAAATGTGGAATCAAGAAAAAGACCACCTGAAAAAGTTCAATGAACTAATGGTTGCATACAGAGTTCGACCTACTGTTTTATTGCCTTTTTGGAATGTAGCAGGTTTTGTTTTAGGTGAGTCTGTATTATTACTAGTCTTCAAATGTGTAAATTGTTTGTATTGCTTCAGATTTCATTGTTTGTATATGTTTGGTACCACAATCACAGGGGCTGGAAGTGCTTTACTTGGAAAGAAAGGTGCAATGGCTTGCACAGTGGCAGTGGAAGAGAGTATATCGGATCACTACAATAGCCAGATCCGAACTCTTATGGAAGAAGATCCAGAAAAGTACAAAGAACTATTGCAGGTATTTAACTATGACTTAAAAAGTAGTTTAATGTATTCATTGAATTATCTAATGTGACTTTAGTCTTTTAAAATAATATACTTATAGAATTTACAGTAGATCTCTTCTTGTTCTATCACTTAGAATGCTGAAGTCAACAGAAACTTTAAGTAAAAGGATGTTTTTTCCTTCAGCAGCACTAGATTGATCAAGTACCAAAATGAAAATGTATGTTGAATTAGCTTCCGCATGCTTTCAGTAATTCAGCATTTCCGTTTTGATTGGGAGAACTATGCTTTAATTTTGATTACTTTTAATTGAAAGGAAGGGTTTAGAGGGGAAACAAAAGGAGAAAATATGATTGCGTGGTAATGTTTTGCTTATACTGGATATGATTATATAGTTAGAATAGAATATTTCAGTTGGAAGGGACCTACAACGATCATCTAGTCCAACTGCCTGACCAACTCAGGGCTGACCAAGTTAAAGCATGTTATTAAGGGCATTGTCCAAATGTCTCTTAMAAACTGATATTCTTGAGGCATCGACCACCTCTCTAGGAAGCCTGTTCCAGTGTTTGATCACCCTCTCGGTAAATAAATGCTTCCTAATGTCCAGTCTGAACCTCCCCTGGCACAGCTTTGAACCATTCTCATGCGTCCTATCACTGGATACCAGGGAGAAGAGCTCAGCACCTCCATCTCCACTTCCCTTCCTCAGAAAGCTGTAGAGAGCCATGAGGTTGCCCCTCAGCCTCCTTTTCTCCAAACTAGACAAGCCCARAGYCYTYAGCCGCTCMTCAYASGACRTKCCTTCCAGCCCTTTCACCAGCTTTGTTGCCCTCCTCTGGATGCATTCAAGGACCTTCACATCCTTCTTAAATTGTGGGGCCCAGAACTGCACATAGCACTCAAGGTGAGGCAGTACCAACGCTGAATACAGCGGGATAATCGCCTCTCTTGACCGGCTGGTTATGCTGTGTTTGATGCACCCCAGAATGTGGTTGGCCCTCTTGGCTGCCAGGGCACACTGCTGACTCATATTGAGCCTGCTGTCAGCCGGCRCCTCGTTCAAGTTCTAGTCTTGAATACTGTTCAGAGCATGTAAGGAGCTAATGTTTGTTAGCTCTGCAAGAAAATTATTTCCCAAGTATTTTAGGCATTAGAAGTGGGACACATTCCTGTAGGGTGCTTGTGAGAGACTGACCTGTTTCCACATGCAGCACATCGAGCTTGTTTGTGCTCTGTTTGGTGGGAGCTTGCTTTAGGGTCCACATCTTCATTTCCAATTTTGCTTACTATCAGTATGTTCAATTCTGCTTAGTTTAACACGTAGCCATGTCTGTTTGCTCCAAATGTGTCTTCTTGTTACAGAAATAGTATCTGAAGTAACCCAGGTTTTGCTGACATATGCACAAGGGAAATACTACCCCTGAAAACAAAGACTATAAACTGAGAGGGCACAAAACAAAGAGAAAAAACTAGGCAGCAAGGTTATTCACCGTGTCAATATGAGGAGGACTAGCGATGAAACCAAAAGTGATGCAAACCTGTTGGGTAGGGACAGTGCTTGGGTGTCTGTAAACTCTGAGCACTTTATTAAGCAATCCTAGTTATCTGCAGGCATCTCGAGAGAAAATTCTTTAAACCTTTTTGTCCCAGTTGAAAAATTAGAAGAGAAAAATAGTGTCCTTTAGAGTATGCTAGAATGGACAAAAGCCCTGTTGGCTTACAGGGAAACACCCTTACTGATTATCTGGCAAGGCAGGGACCTTGATTTCATTATTTAAATTGTCAGAATAATTTGTATGTGTGAAACTAATGAGTGTTGTGAGTTACTATGACTATAGGTTATAGGTTTTCTTGAAGCAGTGAAAAAGATAGTGATATATTAAACAGCAGCTTAGTTTTTAAAGACTTTTTTTGAGAATATTAAAAGAACTTTAGGTTTGAGGAATGCTGTAAATAATTCCCTTCTTGCTGAATTGGAGATTCAGGTCTTTGAGAAGCTTTTGAGAGACCTGGGCCTCAGATGGTGCATGCAATGGTCAACAGCGTATAGTTTTGTATACTAGCTGCCTTGATTTCTCTGTAAAGTAGACTTGCTAATTAACTGCTACTTTTAAAGATAATAAAGCAATTTCGGGATGATGAACGGGAGCACCATGACATTGGGCTTGAGCATGATGCAGAAGCGGTAAGTATGATGTTAACTAATTGGCACTGTTAGCGAGGATGTAGATGTGATATTCTTATCTTCCTTATCCAGTGACTGTGATGTAGTTCTTTATTTGAGAAATAGAAAATAAGGTGCTTGATATTATTTCCCAAAGATAAATATAAGAAAACACTGCATATTATAGCTTTCATTTTCCTAGAACAGAATTGAATCTGTTGGAACTCATGTCAAGTGTTAAAGTGATTGTGTTTTCCTGAGAGGTGTCCTGTGCACAGTTTTTCATTTTATTTTAGGTTTAGATTAAATATTTCTTTAAGATAAGGCTAATAAGTGCTATCCTTACAGCTGGGAACTTGAGCCATCATCTTGGTAGACAAACTCAACCACGTTAGGAAGTGTGAAATACAAATGCTGTGCTCCCTTGAATACCGTATGAGGAATGCGTGACTGACTGCTTTCTTTTTTTTCTCTTGACTTACATTTGTGGGGAAATGGAAGCTTTCTGCAAAGCTGATAATTTTTAATTTAGTTTTCTCTAGGGTAGATTAGACTACAAATACAGGTGGTTTTGGGGGGGTTGGGTTTTTTTGTTTGTGTTTTTGCTTTGTTTTGTTTTTGGTTTTTTAGATAATGCATACTATTCCTTACCACAATCTGGTTCAAACAAAACACTTCATTAGATGTAGTTAATCTTTTATTCTTTGTTTTACAGGCACCAGCTTATTCAGTTTTGAAGACAGCTATACAACTTGGATGCAAAGCTGCAATATTTTTATCAGAAAGAATTTAGTAACATTTTCCATAATGTTTGTGGCAATAAACTGTGACACAAAAGTGTATGGAAATTGCAGAAGACTAATAGTTATTTTATTAAGCCTTTTAAAATTTTCTTTGCTAAGCATCTGATTCAGCCATCCTTTGTCACATTGAGTACCTGTTCAAAAAGTATCTATATTAAAGTCAGCTGAGCTAAATGTGAATAAAGATGGCAGAATTGGGTCTGTATGAACTAAACCTCCTTATTCAGAGACTGTTCACAAGGTGGCAGCAAAATATGTATGTATATACATGATTTATATATATAATATGTGTGTGTATGTATACACAAACACATAMAAATGATAAATACATTCTCTGTTGCCTTCAAATTTATATGTACTTGAAATAAGCTGGAGCTCCTCAGCTCATTTTAAAACAGTTAATCCTAAGTAGGATATTTGAGTTCTATTTTCAGGGTAAGTAGATGAAGTACTAGTAAGTATTTCTTTTCAGTCTGTCTTGAATAAAGATTGGTATTGTAAGACTTTCATTTGAAGACTTGTTTGTGGTTTTTTGTGGGTTTTTTCAGGCTCAATCCTGAATTCTTTAAGTAGAATTTTTCTTTCCTTGGGTTTTTTTGTTGTTGTTGTGGGTTTTTTGTTTTGKTTTGGTTTTTTTTTTTTGTCCTGAGTGTGTATGTAAGGAATGTATCCCTGATATAAAGCAAGTGGACAGAGCAACTTGGAGCACCTGTGGAATTGCACTTAATATTCTGTTAGAGCTTTCAAGTTTATCTTACTTTGCTTCTAGCCTTCAGTGGCTCTTGAGTAGAGACACTCTTGCTTTCTCAATGTTCCAACAATTTCCCCATGCTTTCTGTTGACAGCCTGGCATGGAGCAATAAAAATAAAAAAGACGGAGTTGTCCATGTCTGTTCTGTTAAACACTAATTGAAGATGATGTAAGTACAGCAATGGAATTAGTGTGTCTTAAACTGATAGGGATGAAAGGGACTTCTTGCAAGATTGCATCTTTTGCTCTTTCTGTCATAAGAACTTCCTGACTATTCCATTCTTTTCCTATTGCATCATTATGGAAATTGGCTGGCTTTCCAAATGCATATGGATTATATAGAAGATGCTGATATCTTGATACAAGCATTTAAAGTCCCTGTGAGAGACTTCCATTTTTATARCTGAGAAGCATGATATTTTGATTGTATGTGGTAAGGCAGGGAGACCCTGTGAATAAAATTGCGAGTCACATAGAAAGCACATATCTGTGCTTTTCCCCTTATATCCACCCTTCTAAAACTTTGGGAAGACRCAGCTTGTTTAACTGCCATAAGCTAACTTCTGTTTCCCAATTTTACAGGCTTTCCAATTTCTACAGGTGTTTGGTTTTTGTTTTGTTTGGTTTTTTTTCTTAGTAAGAATAGCTCAGCTTGACAGATCAGGGAGAAGAATTTGTTGCAGCTCATTTTCTCGTTAAAAGCTATGATGTATTAGAAGTCAATATGTCTTAGCCCAGGCAATGGGGTATAGCTAATTGAACAGGTCATGTGGGATGTAATGGATATAAACCTAGTTGAAAAGGAAAGAATTGGAAACCAAGAAATAAAACAGCAGCAAGTGTTGCCCGTTACTGTCATGAAGAATGGGGCCACCATTGCCAGTCTTGACTTTTACCTTATATGGCAAAGCCACACAGGTATATTGAGGCCAGTTGAGTAGTTTCATTGAGTTTTGCTGTGTGCTGTTTCCAGTTCTGTTGTGCTGGCCAAATGCTATGTACTGACCTTGTAGCTGCTTTGAGACCAGAGGAGGATAAGAAGTGTGGAGCTGCTGGCAGGAATCCAAGGCCTGTGGAGCATCTCGGAGCATCCAAGCATCTGGGAGCTTGGTGAGGCTTCAGACAGCATTTAATYCAGGTACATCTGAGTCTACCTTTCTGAGTAGCTCTGTTAGTGTTTGTAGGTACTGACTGGTGTGTAATTTGACATGAAAGACTTCTTAAAGAGGATTATTTTCCCTCTTTTTGTGAAGGAGCTTAGACTGAAGGTTAAATCTTAATATAGAAACTCCTGTTCTGTATGATTTATTATGACTGTATGATTTATTATGACTGACACTTTGTACATTCTTTAAGAATAATTTCTATCAATTACACCGTTGCAAGTGTGGCCTGGTTATAGTCAAACTACTGATGTTATTTACATCGTCCAAACAGAGTAGCATTTAGTTCTCTATCTATGACTGGTTTGCACACCCACTGGAATAACTTGACTTGAGGAACTCAAAGCTAAATCATAGCTTTCTCAGCGACTGCGTAATAAGAAGATAGCTCTAAGGGATTCTCATTTTACGTGCCTCAGCCCCAGACAGTTGTGAGCAGCGTGCATGTAAATTTGAGTTTACTAAAGGTATGTCATATTAGACTAACAGAATATCTTCCCTAACTTCACCAATTCTCTGAACAAAAGTTACATCTAGCAGATTTCTTGCCTTAATTTCTCTAAAGCATTCAATATGCTGTCATGTGGAAAATTCCTAGGTAATTTGAAGGTGAGAGGAATTGGCACAAAAGATTTGTTAATTAAGGTAGCTAAAGTGGTAACAAGTGGTGTTGAAAGAACATGCAGTGCAGTTGTGTAAGTCATGGACTTTAATAATTGAGTAAAAAGAGGAAGAAAGATTGCTTGATGAATAGTCCATTGTAAAGTCTTTAATAACAGGGGCAGCATGGGACGGCATCTTTTATAAGTCCATTATTAGAACTGGGGAGGGAGAGGCAGGCACAGTATGTTTTGACTCAAAGCTGGAAGTTGCACACCCATGCATACAATGGTCTTGTGATATAAACTGGAAACCAAGCCAGACAGTTTCCTGGTCTCTTAGCCATGACATCAGGATTGAATACTGGACACGGCATCCGTGGGGCTTTCCTAGATAGACGGTACTCAGCTGAAGCCTGATACTCTCCAAGGCAGTGGTTACAGAGATTCTCTGAAGATGTCTGCGGTGGTGTTCAACAATTGGGGGATTTGCTGCTGACACAGAGAAGTGTTCATGTGATCCTTCTTCCAAGATGTGGGTGGCCTCCGAGACCATCACACACGGCTCACTTGGGGCAACAGCATTTAAGAGACAAATCTCATTTTTAATGTGTTTAGTTTGGCCAAAGGCTGGAAACATCAAATACCAGGAAATCACCATGTGAGGTCAGTGTGTTTGGCCCTATCTGCAGTAACTGTGAAAGTGCTCACAGCCAGTTCTTTGTCCTCAGCAGCTGAAAACATCCTGCACATGTGAGTAGGCCGTCAGACAGTAATACTGCCTCTAACTGCGAGCATAAAATATGAATCAGGAGAACAACTCTGCTTTATGCTCCCGAGCAGGATTTGTTCCTTCTTTTCACTGGAGCAGCATATTTGCGCTCATCCATTAAAGGGTGGGTGAGCTGTTCTTCTGCCACTTCCAATGGCYGTGCATTTCCCTGGTCACTGGCAGTTACTCTTTTTTTGCTGCTTTACATAGAAAATGGAGTTGCTTTTCATTTTCCTCATGCAAAAGGGACTTTTTTTTGTTTGTTTAAAAAGCTGTTTCAGATTTTGAAGGACCACAAAAGGTGGTAGAAGGTTACAAAAGGACTAGAGATATTCAAGTGCTGTACAGAACTTCTATTGTACAGCTGCTGCAAGGCTGTAGTTTGGTTTTTTTTTTATGTTATTTTGAGGCAGAACTAAAGCTGACTAATGTCAGCCATCCTGGCAGGGGTTAATGGCAGGCGGAGGCCAAAGTATATAGCTTATACAAGTCTGTTATCATAGTGATTCTCAATGAACTCTGGTCGTGTTGACAGAGGAAAAGGAACTTGGATCAGACAGGGAGGCTGTGAAATGCTGCATTTTCAGAACAGGGAGTGGGGAAGATGACAGTGTTTTCACCGTGCCTTTGGGTTTTGGGGCTCCCTTCTGAACCGTATGATGAGCACATAATTTGGGTCTTGTAATATGCAGTGGGATGAAATCCTTCCCCTCAAAGTAACGAGGGCTTCTTCTAGCTCCTGTGATAACCAAGGGCTTGATCCTGATTTTCTTCTCCACAGGGAGAGATTTATTTGTTGGTGAGGAGGGGCAGAGGGTATCCACCTGTGTGTGTAGGGGGCACAGGGCTGTTATCTGCTCCTTGATCAGCATCTTGCCCCTTGCTGTTTTCTCCTGCAATCAGTGCTGGGGATGATCTGGCCCCTATTCTCCAAAGCTGCTCCGAGTCAGAGATTAAGGTAATGATGGTACTTGGAGGCAAGCGACACAGCCAGATGGTGCAGTCCTTGTGCTGAGCATTGGGGCTTTTTCTGGTGCTCTGAAGCAGGATCTCTGCACTACCTGTAGGCACCGTGCTGGCTCAGGAGGAGGAAAACCCAACACAGGAAAGCAAACAGGCAACGGCAGCTCTGTCTCACGAAGCGAGAAGGATGGTTATGAAAATTCAAAGCAGCTCTGAAGATCTGTGGCCTGTCAGTAGCAGCTCTAGAAAGCTACCAGGCTGGCAAGGCGCACGTGATGCCACGGCGGCGTAGGTCTGGCTGTGCCAATAGGTGTTTCAGCCTCTTGCTGCCGCAGCTAGGCCAGGCAAAAATCAAATCCCTATGGCTGTGATTAACGTGGTGATGCTGACATAAGCTGAATGGACTTATGCCATGAGTTATGTAAAATGGGACTTATAAGATTGTTTGGCAGAGAGCTAAATCATTGTCTGAGATGATAAATATTACAGATTGAAGAAATATCAGATCTAATGGGCTTGATCTTTGTCTGGAGTAAATCTGTGTGGCTCACTTGAGCATAATAGTGCTAGGCTTGCTACAGATTTACTGAGGATATGCCATGCAATTCCTATGCTGGGGATGATATGGGTTGTACATCCCTATTTTTTCTTAGCATTTAAGGGTTTTTTTAATCTATACAATCCCTTGTGTCTGCCTTCAGGGAAGATCTGACTTCAAATGGGTGCCAGCTATTTTTTGTCACTAGCTTCAAAGTTGTGTCATGTCACCTGCACTGAATTCTGCACATATTTTCAGCTTGGGGAGCTTAAAGGGATAAGTCAAAAATATTGGCCAGTTTAAAGGAGGAATGTGTGTGGTAAGGGAGTGTCCTGGTTTCGGCTGGGATAGAGTTAATTTTCTTCCTAGTGCTGTGTTTTGGATTTAGTATGACAAGAATGTTGATAAGACACTGATGTTTTTAGTTGTTGCTAAGTAGTCTGCTAGTCAAGGACTTTTCAGCTTCCCATGCTCTGCCAGGTGCACAAGAAGCTGGGAGGGAGCATAGCCGGGACAGCTAGCCCAACTGGCCAACGGGGTATTCCATACCATGTGACGTCATGCTCAATATATTAGTAGGAGGTGTGATCCAGGAAGTAGCGATCGCTGCTTGGGTATCGCTCAGCGGGTGGTGAGCAATTGCATTGTGCATCACTCATTTTGTATATTCTATCATTATTATTATTATTATAATTATTTTCCCTCCCTTTTCTGTTTTATTAAACTGTCTTTATCTCAATCCACGAATTTTACTTTTTTTTCCGATTCTCTCCCCCATCCCACTGAGGGGAGGGGGGAGTGAGCGAGCGGCTGTGTGGTGTTTGACTGCCTGCCGGGTTAAACCACAACAGGGAGGAGATTGTTTAAAGGTACCATTTTTCTATTTGTTAATTCAGTTTCCCCAGAGTGGCTGAGACGAAAAATCTGAATAGATTTAGAGAATGACAGCAGCTTTGCAGTTGTATTCCCAGAGCGGCAGAACTTAACTCGCGTTGAAGAAAGCTTGCTGACCCTCCTGTTCAGAGTTGGGGGGCTGATCTAATGTTGAGTAAGTGAATTAACAGTTAATTGGAAGAGGTTCAGTGGGTAATAGATCTCTAAAACAACATGACTGTGTTAGAAGGAAAATTCCATTTGTTGTCGTTACGTGCTTTCAATAAATGTAGCCTCCTGTTCACTTCAGGTGTTTTTGAGAAGTACCACCTTATACTACAGTTTTACAGAGCAGAACCCAAACCTAAACAGACCAGGGGATGGTACCTCTGCGTCCAGTAATACAGCTTATGGCAGCAGCATCATTTCATTGTGTTAAGATGCAGATTAATACACCTATGCTGATATTAAAAAAGATTTTTTTTTTTTTTTTTTTTTTTTTGGTGCTAAATATCTTTGTTTCACAAATTAAGGCTGTGGCTCTGCCTTTACTTGTGCTTGTGCTTGTTCTTAACTGGAAGTAGATGATGTTCTGATGGAAGCCCAGGAATCACGCAGTGTTGCTTGGAAGGGAGCTCTGGAGGTCATCTCGTCCAACCTCCTGCTGGAGGCAGGACTGCGGCCAGCACTAAAGCAGGTCAGCCGTGATTTTGTCCAGCCAGGTGATGAAAACCTTCAAGGACAAAAATTCCATGGTCTCTATGGGCAGCCTCTTCCAGTGCTGCATTACCCTACCAGTGACGCTTTTTTCCCTCACCCCCGCCAATGTCCATCCTAAACCTTCTGAGATTGTGGCTGCTGCTGCTTGTTATGTCATGTGGCGCCATGGAGAAGAGTTTGGCTCCGCTATCTTGGTAAATATTTTTTGAGTAGTTTTAGGCAACTAAGATAACCCTGTTCTTACCTCCCCAGTGTACATGTCCTTCACCAAGCCCTGTGCTAAAGAGCAGCCTGGGAGACGGTGAGCGAGGCAGTGGGCAACAGGGCACGGCTTGGTGTGCACATCTCTCCCCCTTTCCATGGCTGCATCGTTCCTGCTGCGTTTCCACTGCTGTTTCGGCTTTCACAGCAAAAGGTACCTGCTGGCGGGACTGTCTCCCCAGGGAGGAGGGTGCAGAGCTGTAGCTCTCCTTGCAACGCCTGGTTCCTGAACCGGCACAGAGGAAAGTAAGAGATGCGTCTAGTGACCACCTTGACAGTCTCATTATTTGTTTTAGACATAGGCTTCATATGAATGCCTGAAGCTGTCGTCTTTCCCTGCAGGTATTTTCTACCCAACTGTTTGCAGTCAGTGATTTGTTTTTTAATRTTACCTGTGCCTAGGACAGATGGATTTATTGATTTGATGGTATAGATGGACAYGTGTAGACCAACGTATTAATAAAAGGAAGTCATACACACACAGTGGGTGTTTTTCCTATTTAAAATATCTTTTCTAGACTGCAGAATAAAGAGAGTATTTCTGGCACTAGAAGTGCTTTTCTGTTTTCTTTGTGGCCACTGGCCAGCCACCTGCCAGGGACTGCTCGGGTCAGAGCAGACGCAGCAGCGGGTAAGGGGGATTTGAATGTTTTTGTGGTGCATTTTGAAGGCAAGCTCTGCCAGCTGCATTTTAGCAAGCTGTCACGAATTTCTCCCAGATTTGTGGTTTGAGGGCAGCTGTATAGTCAGAGGCTGCTAACTGTGTATGCAAATGGCTAAAACATTTAGTGGAGTGAAAAGCATTTGCTTCTAGGAGAAGACAGTCACACAATGCCAAGACAGATGACTCAATCCCGTTGATCTTTGTTGCTATCTCTGGATTACAGTAAATTTCCTCTTTAAACAGCAGCCTATGTCTAATTTAGAGCTGTCTCTCACCTTGCTGATAGCTTGTTTCTTCCCACCTGTGGGGACAGAGATGTGCTCCAGAGCTGGCACCCAGCTTCTGTGGCAGGAAAACACACACGACTTGCTTTCCCAGGACTAGTGCCYGAATGCCAAAGCACAGCAGGGCCTCTGCTCTCCGGGTGTATTGTCCCAAGTCTCCCCGCACTGATGGCTGCGGGTCCCGAGGCAGGCGCCGCAGAGTCCCGCTCTCCGCTCAGGAGTGATCCTATCGTGTTTTACAAATGTCTCTTCTCCACTAGCCCGCGGCATTCCCGTGAGAAAGGGGCTTTGCTTTAGGGCTGGATCAAAAGAAGGTGCAAGTCTACTAGAGATGTAAGTTTATGCTTAGCTCTAAGCCCAAGAGCAATGGGGATAATTGGATGCTCCAGGCTAAACTTGTTCTCAGGCTTTAGCGAMTTGCCTGTGGCCACCTAGCAAGTCTGTGGCAGAAATACACTGGCAATACAATTTGAGAGGAGTCAAACCTCCCGGGTGTCTGCACTAACTATACAGCACTCCAGTATCTGGCAAAAATGTGCAGACTTCGCTGCTTTTTAAGTGTTTTTATCCAGCAAAAGAATGGCAGCAGTACTTAAAATCACTGGTGAGATTGTTCTGCAAGTATAGCTTAATGGCTCAATTCCAGCCCTGACCTGGAAAGCTAACTGCTAGTGATGGATGAGGAGCTGTCTTCCACATCTCATCTTGTCAGCCCTCATTGTTCTGACTTTGGCAGGAAAAATGCAGTTTACTTGAAGACTTGGAAGGTGGCTGAAATGTTGTGATTTTTAAAAAAAAAAAGTAACTGTCCACTTTTCAATTCCTCCCACCCAAATATCACAGCAATAATTGCTAATGAGAAATAATTATATCTCAATTTTAAGTGACATAAATGCTGTTGTTTACACAAAATGTGAGAATCTAGTAAGACATCAGGCATATGTTTAGAGGGATAATGCATGAGAAATCAGTTCTCTCTTCTCAGGGAGCTGAGCCTCGCAAAGGGAGATGACAGATACATGTGTTTATAGACAGACTCTAGAGCTGGTTGTATTTGCTTGTCATTTRTCATAAATGTGGAGACTTGCAGCACAAAGTACTAGTTTGTGCATAAGCTGGAACATATGCTCCCCTCCAACAGATCAGGTCAGTGACCAGCAAGAGGATTTATCCTGGTAAGCAGGTATGAGTAACCTTGAGCCTTCCCGTTGATTGTTGCCTAGTCCATAGAAAAAATCGCAAATGGAGCAGGCCAGCTATGGCCTGGTGTTCAGCCTGCATCGCTGGCAATTCATCACTGCTGAAACAGCCACCTGGGCCTACCCGATACATTGCTTGGATATGATGTTGCAGAAGTGGTGGTTCCAAAACGCTTACTTGAAGCTATTTCTTTGAAGTGACCTGTAGAGTGACCTGCTACTTCAATATTTCTTTCCAATTGACTCATCATTCTCCATAGACTTGGTATTCAAACAGAAATAACTCTTTCACCACTCACAGTGGTGAAAGCCGTGTGTCTTGTTTTCAGTGACTTTCCTATTAACAAGAAAATCCATGGTTATATTTTGCCCTCTTTTTATCTTCCCTGCACTTACCAAAATAGATGTGATAGTGATACAGCCTTTGTTTTTAGAAGATGTGACTTATGACCCTTTCGATGAGATGACTTATGACCCTCCATAAGTCATCTCGTACTGAGTACGTATTCCAGCCTGAGCTGTAGTGAGTTAAGAATAATCAGCAGAACTCTCGAATACACTTGTCTTTCTGATTTACTGAAAAAAACCCCAGACGTTTCACTTACAAAGTCTTATTGTCACAACCAAAAGAAACTAATAGAACAAATTACGTACACGAGCTGCACGTGTTAGGTATGAAAACATAGCAAGAGGAGAAGTTTACAGAGGAGATTTCCTAGAGAATATTTGTCCTCGTTGTAAAACCAATGATAAATCTTCCTGCATCTGGCAATTATTATGCCACACTCTGTTCTTACTCAGTGTTCACCCTGTTCATCTTAGGCAACACGTGCTCATTCCTGAGCTCTCCCACATACCAAGATACTCATCTGCTTCTCATGTAAACAGTCAACAATCTGAAATTGCTACAACACACCATCATGGGCTTGATTCAGTAGTTGTCATGCCTTCTTTTGGTTATTGTCAAGGATAAAGAATCCAAAGTGGATCAAAGTCCATTCAGTCTCTGGAGCTGGACCCGTGCCCCTGCTTCTTGCCCCTTTGTTTAGACTTGCATGCTATGAAGTTTCAGAAGTCGTAGCCTCCACCTCATTTGTATTTGCCTTAAATCAAGCAACTTCTTAAATGGATTTTAGGTGTTTCATTTTGCTTTGCTTTGCTGGGCATAAGTAGGGTCTGATTTTTCTGTGAGCTTTGCTTTCCTTGGCTTCTAAAATCATTTTATAAGGTGTTGCTGATTGGAATCATTAGGTCATTGGGTGAGTCCAGCTGTGCCCCTTACCCAGCACTGCTTTGCTTCAGGGGGGTAACAGAAAGAATCAAACTCTTGTGCTGAAGGTAACAAATTACAAGTGGAAGCATTATCATGACAATTGATTTTGATTATTGATGGGTGGGTGAAAGTATCTATGCAAATGCACATCAGTACATGCCTCTCTATTAATACTATATATCTCTGTTGAGCCGAGGAATGGGCAATGTGCCTTTTATTCAGAGTGTTCACAGAGATAAGAGCTGCTACGGCCCCGCTTGCGATCACCAGCGATGAGCCGTGTTCAGGTGTGGAGTCGACTGCGCCTGGGTAGGTGACAAGTGGATAGGTGGTGGCTGGAATGTGGCTGTAGATGGAGCCATTTACATTTAGGAGAGCTGGCAAGACCATTTGACTAGCCGTGTCTTCAAGTCCGCTGCGTGTTCTCCGCTGGCTCTCCTGGGATGCAGAGAGTGCACAGGTATATTTATGCCTTTCCTGGACTCGAAGCCTTCCAGCCCTTCTTGGTGAGCTGGTGACAAACGGTGCGTTCACACTGCTGAGCAGGACCTGGGTTTCCCTGAAGCAAAGCAGAGGTGGTTTCATGCTGCTATGATGATCCGCAACGCGGCTGGAGGCCAGGAGAGGACAACCTGGCTGCCGTTGAGATTCCACGTACTGGGCCGCCATGCCCTGTTCAGGTATATTTTGACCTGGATGGCTTGCCTTTTGCTGATGGATGAAGATGGCCACTAAAACTAAATTATATTTGTTTCTACTCTTTTTTTTTTTTTTTTTTTTTCTTCTTCTGCCCCCTCCCTTCTTTGATTGATGGACAGGATGTAAATGGACTTGTTGGCTGGCTGTTTGGGAGATACCTATTCTTTGCACAAATACCTGCCTTCAATTAATCTTATGTTATTATTTACTTAGTCATCTAATCAGGGAGTTAAATCAGTGCTGTAGCACATATGCAGCTGTATGCACAGCGCAAACTAAAAATGACAGAGGATATTGGAGGCAAATGGTGTCCAAGAAACCCGCTGGTTCAAAATTGCTCATTCAAAGTGCTTGGTGAAGAGCTTCAAGTAAGATAAATGTCCAAAAGTCCATGAATGATTCATTAAAACAAGGGAAATAAATCCAATGAAGCATTCAATCATCATGAGTAATTTGTTGTACTCTAATATGTTTAGGAGTGATATTTAAAATATATTTCCTAGGCTTATAATTCATAAACCTGACAAAAAACTGATCTAGAAAGAGGGTATAATATTTATTCCAGAGCCAAAGGCTGGTGCTGAAATTGTGTGAACTAAATCTCTTAGTGAGTTCAGATGGTATTTCATACTTCTTAAATGACTGAAAATCTTCCTGCAGAGATGAGTTGTTAAAGCTCCTGTCAGATCAGATCCCAGAAAAGCTGTAACTACAGCAGAGCAAAAGGTATGGAAATTTCAAGTGTGTAACTTTCAATATCAAAGTGCTCTCAGAGAGAGCTTGAAATTTGTTCAACCTGAGGCATCTCTCCCCGAGCCTCTGTCATCTGTCACGCCGTGGCAGCAGACAGAGCAGAGATGGGAGGGGAATAATGCATGATACGAGTGTCGTGTCATTTAAAGAGCTGCGATCCAAGCAGAAGTCTTGTTTTTGGGTGGGTAACTGTTCCTCTTTATTTTTCAATTCAAGCTTTTCACTCTTTGGCCACCATGGATATCCCTTTTTTCTGCTGCCGTGAGGATCAGCAAATTATTGCGAGGGTGGCTGGTGATGTCTCCGCTCTGCAGTGCCACGTCTGCGGTCCCTAACGTGTGATGCTGCAGAGGTGTCTGAGTCTGTTTCACTTTAAAACTTTCTATGTGGTCTTTTACTGCGCCATGCTTTCTCCAACATTTATGTTCTCCTTTAATTATGAGCATGTTCTTTTCCATTCAGAGAGGACCCAGACATAAAGATCCCAGAGGCACTGGTGACCCTACTGCTAGGGAAGGTGGTGGTTTTGGGCACTGCAACGTGAGCCCGAGGCTGATGAGAAGCCATCTGCAGGGAGCCAAATGGGCCTYGTGTCAGTGGAGATCAGCTACTGACCGCTGCCAAGGAGGACGTCTCAGCATCCTCCTTGCTCCTCTGGAAGGTGCTCTCGTGTCCCATCTGCAAAACCTCCTGCTAGTTTCTCCGAGAACTGTAAAAGCCCCCAGAGAGGGATCCGCTCACTTGCAATAGCAGGACCTCAGCCAGGTCATGGACGTGCCTCTTCCCACCACTGCCGAGATAGGGGAAAAACAACCTTTTGCATTCACCGTTCTCCTCCCCCGTTTGCAGGTATCACTTCAGAGATGGCAAAGGGAACAGGAGACAGAACACGTTCCTGGAGGTAAAGTAAGAAATAAAATGCAGCCATGRACCAGCTTGTTGTAAAGGCAGTTTGGGCTTGACCTCAGCCTCCCGTAGGTGAGCCTGTGCAGTTCCTGTTGTTTCGGTGGGTTTGCTTTGCATTTGTACCTATGTGAGATGAGAAGGATGACTCATATTCTACAGTTCCAGGGAGCAAATATGATGCCTTTTGTATCATAAATTAAAGAAATAAATTTAAATTGAATTAGGTAGGACATGAAAGATGATCCTACCTCTGTTCAAGGGGTCAGCACTGTAATAATAAGGAAACCTATGACACCAGATGTAAAAATAGTTGTCGTTTAATGACCTCGTCTGACTGGCCTTAAACAAAGCGAGGTATATGCTGCACTTGCTGTCTTGCTAATGAAGTAATTGTGTTGCTTTGCATCGATCTGTGGAATGTTTAATCTTAGTTAAAGGGGCTCAGCCTGAGGAATCAGTGCGGAGGGATGCTGGGAAGAGCTCAGGTTTAGCCTTCCTGGGGGGATTTCAGGCTCCAGTGCTGTAATGCTGGTCCCCTCACAGGGCAGCCGGGCAGGTAAAGAATTTGCCTTGAAGCAGGAAGATTACATGAATGAAGCTGATTTTTAGGCATGATTTAAACAACTGCACGTGCAGACATCTCCTATACGACGTACTGTGCTGCAAGGTTTTCATTTCAACCAATGATGAGCAGTGCCTGCAGGATCCCCCCAGCATCTTTCCACCCAAATYGGGTGGGCCAGAGCAGTGCAGAGGACACTGCCCTGCATGGGCTGGTGTTGCTGGGGTGGCACTTCCCGATGGAGATGCTGCCAGCTGAGGATTGCTGCCAGGCTCCCTGCATAGGTCTGGGGTGAAACCTCCCTGAGCTCAAGGACCTCTGCTACAGTCCCTCTGGGAACGCCGGGGTGAGAAACAGTGCTGGCTCAGGCCCTTTTATCAGTTTTGTGTTGCTTTTCCTTCTCTACATGCCACTTTCCTTTTAAGCCACTAGCTTTTCCCCTCTCTATCCTTGACGGGATGAGGTAAGGGTCTAGAACAAGGCTTCCTAGAGCTACTGCTGCCTCCAGCCCCGCAGAACGGGTGCTGTGAGCCAGAGCATCAGCTTTTCCCACCCTAATTGCTGAGTGCTGATAAGCCAGTTTCCCTGGACTGATCTTCCCTCACTCAGGTTTCCTCCTACGCTGTTTTTTCCCTCCTTTTCCCTGGGTGGGTGATCCAGCCCAGGCTCATCAGAAGGAGCGTCAGCTGAGCCAGGATCATCTCATTGTTTGAGGCTGTAAGCCGATAACAGAGCTTGTTCCCTGTTGTGTGCTCGCCTTTGATTCTGCGTGCTGTATCTCATCGCTTTGTGCCAAAGCTTCATCTTTGCAGCTCGCTGCTGCAAACMGGTTATTTGTCAGGCACAAAGACCCTTCTCTAATTTCGTGGCAAGCTTAGGGGTACACAACCCCAAAGCTGAAAGAAGTGGAGGCCAGGCAGGCTCACTGCTGGGACCCGGTAACGAGAGTCACTGGAGGGGAGGCGACTGCTGCYGCTCTGCTGCTCTTTAAAAGCCATCAGTGACACAGACACAGCGCTGCTGAAACCAGCGGAAAGCTGTGGGACAAGCCCGAGGTCTCTTGTCTAACTCCCTTGCACTGCTTTATGAAAAAGAGAAGCTTTTTTATTTTTGTTGTGGTGGTTAAGGTGATATGTATCACCAAGGAGCTGTTTTCACTGTGTGACTCGAGACTCTCCGACAGGGTAAATTCACAAATGCTGGTAGACGGGATTTATACGTGTAGTGGTGAAGGTGAGGGAAGCTTTACCCTGCTTTATGAAAACTTATATTTTTAAAGTCAAAAAAAGAACAGGTGATTCTCTGAGCAGCCGATGAGGTTTTGGCTTTATTGCTCTCAAGTGGAATGAGATGGCCAGGCAGGGCCGATGTCCTGCTGCAGCCTRAGGACCTTAACAGGATCTTTCCTGTATGAAATTGTGTACGTTAATGCTTTGGACTTCTGCTCTCCTTCCCACTGGCCAATTTCAACCAAATTGATTGCAAAGTTATTTGGAGGGGGAGTGCTGGACAAGGAGCATAGTTTCCTTGGGAAGCAAAGGGCAAAGTTCCAATAATATAAGCAATAAATAGCAAGTTGAAASCTGTGTTAAATTCTCTTTCTTAAGTCCGCTCTTTGCTAGCAAACAGGCATTAAAGATCCAGACCTATTTAAAATGGTCCAATCTTGCTAAATTGATTTTAAAATCAATCAAATGGCACAATAACCCCAAACGGGTATAATGAAACTGTTACAGTCCTCATTTAAATTACTCTGCTTTAATCAGCAAATTAGGGCTCAGCTATTCGATCAGTTTTTATTAGTTTAGCAAGTTATGGTGCAAATACACGTTTAAGTGACTTAACATCAATTAAGCTAAACCATTTCAGTCAGTGATTAAATTTACATTTGAACACACACGCGTCCAGGTTTAATTAGATTGGTATTAAACTGTTTTTTGTTAAACTACTTTAACACGAGTACATGATGCGAGATTTGGCTCTACCTGATGCTTTTCAAACCTGGGGGTTACCTCACTCCATCTTGGGGGTCCTCAGACCCACGAGCTCTGCTGAGCCCTGGGGGTGGTGGGGAAAGGCAAGGGCTGAGCAGGCTCCTGCTCCCTGGGGACTGCCCTGCACGRGGAGGGTGACACGCTGGGGCCTCGTCCTGCCACCCAAGCTCTCCGATAAGAGCCTGAACTGCAGCAGGTAAGGCACGGCCGCAGGGTTGATTTTTGGCAGCGCACTCCGGGAGGGTGCTGGGAGCACCAGCACAGCGTGTTACCGTCCTCCACTGCCTGGGAGAGTTAGCAGGGCTTGTTGGCTGGAGCCTTTAGATGCAGCACTGGAAGCTATACATCAGCATGACTGTTGTCATTCATATGTGGATCACATCAAATTCTGAACTTAAAGAGCAAGTGCAAGACTTATGATCTTGACCTGGAGAGTTTTCATGTTTCCATTTTCAATGTAAGAAACATCTCTGATGGAAATACCTAAGGGTATTTCCATTCACAATTACTGCTGATTCCCCTTCCATATGATGGTTGTATACTTGCACTCCCCTTGCTGAAAGATGTTTCCTTTCCATGATGCTGTAGTTGGCTTTCTTCACAATACCAGCAACTTCAGCTTTCTGGAGGACATGTGACGGCAGTCTCCCATGCTCACAGCTTGTCAGACAGAGTTCAGCATGCCAACTGACACTAATGCAGATAGGCTGGAGGTTTTTTGTTCCTGTTTCATTGCTTAGCTGGAAACATACAGGCATGGCTTCCTGAATGCCAGTGTAATAGGTAAGTATAAATGCCCCGCTCACACAAGTTTCTGTGCCAAAAAAAACCTTGAGGGTTTTCAAATAATATGGGACAAGCTGGAGGTGAGCCAGCTGATGCTGATACTGTGACCAGCGTAGAGCCAGGGTATTTCTGTCTGTGATAAGGATGGGCTTGGGCAAGAGATTGTTGTATGAATTACTCAGGAAGCCATCCTTCTAYAGCAAGGAAATCCTGTATTGGGCTATATGTGGTTTATAGCAGCCAGGTCTGCTTGCAGGCTTTCAGATTGAGAAGTGCTACACCCTGCTGATAGCTAGTGAGCAAACAGACTGGCAGAGGTGGCAAGAACATCCCACTTATTAAATAGAAAATATTTTAAGAGAGAATGTGCATTAACACCCCTACCCCCAAACTCCTCTGTGTCCATGCCCATGCTCTGGAGGTCTGGCTCTCCTCAGTCCTGGGTTGCTGAGTCTCCTCAGCTGTTTGTGGTAGCAAGATACCCTCTCCTGTTTTCCTGTCCCCAAATGGGGACTTGGTCACTCTGCTGCTGTGACTGGCAGAGATTCATTAGTCCACAATACAAAATGGATTCATGTCTGCCTGATCATGTTGGTTTACATTGTAATTAATAGTATCCCATAAAACGTGGGAGTCAGAGGAATGGCGGGTGAAGGATGTTTATTTTCATCATGGCATCTCCCTCGCAGGACCACCCAGTGGGCTGGTGGAGGAGATGTGCTAGCAGCTTTGCTTTCAGAGGAAATGCTTAGAAGAGTAATGATTGRGGCATGAAGTCAAGTGACTGATCTTTCAGACTTGTATTTTTTTGCAATCAATTATTGTACTTTTCTGCTATAGACTGTTTAATAGTGCATTATAATAAGTTGGAGGTATAACCCACTCACTGTAGAAGAGCAGCTGTACATCACCGGTGCAGGAAGGGATCCCTGTGTATTTCCTCCTGCACCTGCAATGGACTACGTGCAGCTTTGGTTCACCAGGGCAGATACCGACCTGGGATAGCTGGTAGGAAGTCTAAGACTTGTGTCTCAGGTACATCATGAAAGCACCAGACAAATGTCGTCACCTGTCTGTGCCTTCTGTCTTTCTGCCACTTTCTTCTGCCTACTCAGATTGTGAGCTCGCTGGTGCAGACTGCTCTTCCTACGTCTCAGACAGTGTCTGACATACTGTGGCATTAACAGATTGGTTACACAGATGTATGAAATACTGGTAACTGTGGAGAAACTTTAATGGATGCTATATACCCAACACTTCCTTTTGCCTCTGCACATCTCCTCCAGAGATATCAAGCAGATCATACATACTGGCATATCTATTTTTAGCTCAGACTTGTATGTGAATAAGTATAACATTATTCCTTATTTAGTGAACAGGATATCCTGGATATGGGACATTCTGAAGCAAGTGTTTAGATAACATCTATTTAAACAATGGGTGATTTAAACAATGGTAGTAAAAATTGATGTTGTGAATTCTCTCTGGTCCTGATTTTGAGGTCATGGTTATTAGTGTACAACCTATTATTTTTCTGGAGTACACAATTGCTATTAAAAACCTATAAATCCACCCCCCCACCCCCCCCACCCCCAGTTTTATACAGGAACAAGAAGACCACTGCTTAAGTGAAAAACGAGGAGCATCAGCATTATAACTTGCCAGCAGTGGAGTTTATAGATATTTTAATCCAAACAAATGAGCTGCTATTTCTTTGGGAGACACAGAAAGAGGAAAACAAATCTGATAGCCACCACAGAAGTAAATGTATTGCATGTGGTCCAGCTCCTGGGAAGTGGTGGAAGACCATGCAGGAGAGGTGAGTCGCATCACTGCGACTTGTTCTCAAGTTCAACATATTCTTGTAACTAGAAGTGACAAGAGGAGCAAAGTAGTCCAGACAAGATAAAATGGTTTGTTTCTTTTCCTCTGTGATGGGTTGTAAAATGCAAACTACGGATAAGCTGTGGTAATGTGGGTGAACTGTATCCATTGTAAAGTAAATACAGCCCCTGCAGCATAATTTCAGTAGGACTGGAATGATGGGTAATGAGGAATGATGCTTGTTGCTATTTGGTAACTGAAAGCAGTTTTGTGTTTATGAGCACTTCAATTCTGGTACAGCAGCCATCAAATGCCCTTAGCTTGTGCGAGCAGATAAATGGAGTGGCTCTTAAATTGACTCTTTCCAAGTAAGGTCCAGACAGTAAAGCTGAGCACCTCTGTGAAGTCTCCCATCTCTGACATATTCAGTGTTTTGCCCAGAGACCCAGCCTGTGCTCAGGGAGTAGTGAAGCAGCTGGGGTCCCAGAAAATAGGCCGTTGGCCATCTTTTATCAGCCCCAGGCTCTACAGCTCTCATCTTGCCACTGGCTGAGGAGGTGAGAAAGGACTAGCTGGTAATTTAAACAGCGGTAGTAAAAATCATAGAATAGTTTGGGTTGGAAGGGACCTTTAAAGGTCATCTAGTCCAACCCCCCTGCCATGGGCAGGGACATCTTCAACTAGATCAGCTTGCTCAGAGCCCCATCCAATCTGACCTTGAATGTTGCCAGGGATGGGGCATCTACCACCTCTCTGGGCAACCTGTGCCAGTGTTTCACCACTCTCAGCGTAAAAAATTTCTTCCTTGTATCTAGTCTAAAACTACCCTCTTCTAGTTTAAAGCCATTCCCCCTTGTCCTGTCACAACAGGCCCTGCTAAAAAGTCTGTCCCCAGCTTTCTTATAAGCCCCCTTTAAGTACTGAAAGGCTGCAATAAGGTCTCCCCGAAGCCTTCTCTTCTCCAGGCTGAACAACCCCAACTCTCTCAGCCTTTCTTCATAGGAGAGGTGTTCCATCCCCCTGATCATTTTTGYGACCCTCCTCTGGACCCACTGCAACAGGTCCATGTCTTTCTTATGCTGAGGGTACAATCAATGTTGTGGATTCACTCTGGTCCCGATTTTGAGGTCACGGTTATTAGCATACAACCTGTTATTCTGCAGCTTGAGTGAGCCTGCGCCAGCACCGTCTGGCGCATGTACAAGTATGTGCTGAGCCGGTGTTTGCACTGGCGGGTCTGGTGTGGCTGGTCGCACGCTTTCTGCCAGCTGGCCCCTGGGCTTGTCCCACTGGCTGGGGTGACATCTGCATTTTCTCCAGCCTGTGGGGCCCACGGCTGGCCGGGAGGCTGCAGCCGTTCCCCTGTATGCAGGTCCCACAGTGATAATAGCCGTGCTGCTAAGCTCTAGGTCACCCCGTGGGCAGCAGCTGCCTGACAGGCACAAAGGGCCATGCCAGCTCCTGCAGATGTATCTGTCTGTCTCCTGAGTGTGGACGTGCAGCTAATCAAATCAACCTTGCATGAAAAGAGAGCGCAGGCTGTCTTGAAAAATCGGTATGCCTGTAGCAAGACCTGAAGGCATGTGAAACGTGCTGGGCTTGAGGGTGTAAAAAAGCACAGGCTAGTAAATATTGAACGTATGGGCCAATGGGTTCATAGAGTTCAACGGTATTTTTCAGTAAAACATCTTGAAGGATGGGTTTCATACCAGCACAGCTGTGCTTTTTAAACATTTTTTGTTTTGGGGCGTGCAGAACAAAGTGTTTGAAGTGATGGGTCACAGGCAATAAGCAGCATGATGAATGTTTTTGTCCTCTTATCTGGCTTTCCGAAGAAATACAGGAAAACATGAAACAAGGAGTGGGGAAGAAAGATGCTTTTTGCTTCCTGGTTGTTTTCAAAGATACGGCTGTTGTGGAATGACATTTCTGAGTAGCAAGGTTGTGGCTTCAGCGGTCCCACGGCTGTCAGAAAACATGCTCTTGGTCATGGGGCATGGAATATTGTGCTTGTTGAGATGTTATAAAATTGCCTRCGGTTTCTTACTTTTACATCTGCTTTATTTTTAATTTGAAAAAACCCCAAAAACCTCCTGATTATAACTCCAAGGGTCAGTGTTGGAGTGGTTAGGGCATCTCTCTGTAGCTCTCAAGTGTATTCTGACTCTCACCCTGGTTTGGTTGCCTGTGAATTAATTCAGGCTGCTTGACCTTGGTTACCTAGTTCAACTTTGAGTGCAGCATCTTGGCTATAAAACATAAGCTTCTTTCTGTGAAATATGATTTTTTATGTACTTGAAGTCATGTTTTGTTTCATATAAAGACAAATTACATAACCAAGCATTTGTACAGCCTCTCTCTTGCACTTGGTTCTCTGACCTGTTCCTTGTTACAGCATTTTCAGCTTGCTGGGTTCAGTCTCTTGTATTCAAGCACTGCTCCTTCACCTTCATGGGGCCACCCATGACATCATGCAGATGCAGCAAGTTGCAGTAATGCAGTAATAACTTGATCATCTGAAATTAAACTACAACAGAATGCTTACACAGATGCTCCTTAAACTTCAGCAAACAGCTTCAAAACTCAGTAAACATTTATTAAACAAACAGAAGCTGAGGATGATGATCCTGTCCCCATCAACATCTGAGACAGAGCTAACACTCTTCCAGCAAAATACACGTTTAAAAATGATCTGGAGTATCTGTGCAGAAAGCGAGGGGGATGAATTCTAGAAAGAAAACAAGAGCAATACACAATCCAGTCAAGAAATACAGTGACAGATAAATGAGAAGTCTTGTCCTAAACAAGAAAAATGTCAGACCACCTTGATGACTGGATCTATCTGTTACTATGTGGCCCAGTTTTCCTTTTCTCTAAATTTGAAATGCTGCCATCACATCTTTAGGTAATTGGAATCTCCAAAGACTTGCAGGAGCTTGATATGCTCCTTCCTCAGGTTTAATCATCATCACCATCGTAGAGCACTCTTCAAGCTAAAGCTAGTTGGGACACAAAGACACATCCAGAAATACAGCTCAGCTATGGTGGGGATGGCACAGCCCATGAGGAAGACATCATATGAGATCTGAGGAAAGGTCCTTCAGGTCCTGCAATGCCCTGAAGGAGAAGTTTGGGTGAAGAAGTCTTAGTGACAGACAAGTCCCAGTGATTTCTATGGGGTTTAACGTGACTGCTCAACTCTGCAGAAGCGCCTGGAGGCTTTGCACGTGCAGTGATGGTTTTGTGTCTGTCTTCTGACCTGAATGTTTGGCTCTGCTGTTTGCGGGCTTGGGATGACGCCCGAGGTAGCCCTGTGTGCATATTTCTGAGGGATCCCAAATTCTTCCATTTGGTTCRTGCTGAGGGTGATGCTGTGGGCAGAAGTGTCATGCCAGTTGCAGTTAACGACAGTGGGCCTATCATAGTGGCTGTCATACAACAGAAGAGGCCCAAAGTCCCTSTGCAACAAATTAGTAACTTCTCCCAGGGTTATTTCTTCCCTTTTAATTTGTCAGTTGTCTGAATAATTTGGGCACAAGGTTAAAAACTCGRGCTTTTGAATGATTTGACTGCAAGCAGCTGTTAGTACGACAGCAGACCATACACACCCTGGTGAATTAACAGTGACGACTTTGCTGTCCCTTTGGCACTGAGACCCTTAGGCAGAGCTGTGAACGGGAGAGACTCCCTTGCAGCGGGACAGACCTGTAACACTTTTATTTGAGGAAAAACATGCAACGTGGAGCTTCTGACATGGCACCGCTGCCCGGGCAGCAGCACTCCCCAACACCACGGCCCTCCCCCTGATGCGGCGGTACAGAAACACTCAGTTTTACACAAAAAAAAAMCCCTGCAGTAGCCTGTTGCTGCGAGGGGGGGCATGGAAACGTGTGTTAGGTGCCCACAGAGCGGCTCACGCTCTGCTTTTGGGGCCAGCGCAGGGAGGCCGCTGCGAGAGACCCGGTGCAAGGGGCGGAGGGGCTCTGCCCTCGGGGAAGGAGCCGCCCGGGATGTGGGGGGGCCCGGCCTCCCCCGTGGCAGGGCCCGGGGCTTCGCGGGCGCGGTTCGGCCCTGAGGCATCCCGGGGCTCAGCCGCGCTCCCTCAGCGCGGCGGCGGGAAGGAGCGGGCGGCGCCGCTCCCCGCCCTGCGGGCGGCCCCGGGCCGGCCGGCCGGCCCCTGGGCGGACAACGCCCCCGGCCCTCACGCCGCGGCCGGGCCCGCCGCCCGTGGCATTTCCTCTGAGCTCACTCGGCGGCTGACGCGGCGC
>JAYKAV010001111.1:2882050-2900074 GCA_035582835.1 Phoebastria nigripes | reverse complement strand
GGGGCCGGGCGGCGGCCACCCCCGTGGCCCGACCCCCCGCCGCGCCGTGCCCGTCTACGCCCTCAACTTGCGGGTTTTCTGGCCGCTGGTGACCGGCCTCTGCACCGCGCTCCTCTGCCTCTACCAGGCCCTGCGGGGCGGCGCGGCCGGGGAGGGCGCGGCGGAGGCGGGCTCCGTCCCGCTGCTCAAGGGCTCGGCGCTGCTGCTGCTGGGCTGCCTGTTGGCCCGCTGCTGCGGCGCGGCGGGCGGCGGCCCGAGGCCCGGCGGGGTCCGGGCGGCGGCGGCGGCGGCGGCGGCAGGGTCGCGGCGCAGCGCCCTGGAGAGCTTCTACGCGCGGCAGCTGCGGCTCTCGCCCCATGTGCTGGGCCATAGCAAGGCGCACGTCGGGCGCGTCGTGGCCGAGCTGGTGCGCGCCGCCAAGGTGCAGGGGCTGCAGCCCGGCCCGCTGGCCCTCAGCCTGCGCGGGGACTTCGTGCGCATCGGCAGCGCCTACGAGCAGCACAAGGTGCGCAGCCCCGACTGCTTCGACATCCTGGTGCCCCTGCGGCTGCCGCCCCACCTGGAGCCCCAGCCGCGCTGCGCCGACGGGCTGGGGCCGCGCGGCGCCTTCGTCTGTGGCCTGCGGGCGAGGGCCGGCTGGCCGCGCCGCTGCCGGCCCTTCGCTGAGGGCTTCTGTGTGGAGCTGCAGGGCCGCAGCCACCTCTCCTCGGGGCTGGTGCTGCGCTGGTTCCAGGGCCACCTGCAGCGGTGCCTGGGCGCTGTGCGGTACCGGCTGCAGGAGCGCTGCCGCATCAGCCTCTCGGCCTGCCCCGGGCGCCCGCCCACGCTGCACATCCTGCCCTGCTCCGACTACGTCTGCTGCCACATCTCCATGGCTGTGCGCCTCATCCCTGCCATCCCCCTCGGCGACGCGCTCTACCTCACGGCCCTGCCGCCTGAGGGCCCGCAGGCACCCCCGGCCCCCGAGGCCCTCTGGGGCCTCAACGCCTCGCGGCAGGAGCAGCGGCTGCTGAGCTGGCTGAAGGAGCAGGCCCCGGCCTCCTCCTGCCACCTCAAGTGCCTGCAGATCCTCAAGGGCCTGCGGGACCTCCGCGGGCAGGGCCTGGAGGAGCCCTTCTGCTCCCAGTGGGGCCGGGTGCTCTCCTCCTATGTGCTGAAGACGGCCCTCTTCTCCCTGCTGCTGCAGGGGCCCTTGGAGGCCTGGGACGAGCGGTTCCTGGTGGAGCGGCTGGAGGACCTGGTGCTGTACCTCAGGGACTGCCTGCGTAAGCAGGTGCTGATGCATTTCTTCCTGGGCAACGCCAGCCTCCCCGAGGCCGTGGCGCTGCCCCGGTTCCTCAAGGAAGCCGCCCCCGTGAACTTGCTGGCCACCTTCGATGGGCCCACACTGGACCTGGCTGCCTTCCAGCTGATCAACACCTGGATCCAGGCCCCGCACGTCATCAGGATGTACAGCAGCCCCCGGTACTTGCGACCAGCGCTCACCCCATGCCAGCACATCGCCGAGGCCAGGCAGGAGCCACCGGGAGAGTGAGCCGGTGGCCGGGTGAGCCAGCGTCGCCCGTGGACCCTGCCAGGGCAGTGCGCGCTCCCAGCCTGCCCATCTGTCGAGAGCCCGCATCTGCCTGAGGAAGGTGGGATCTGTTTAAATGTGGTTCTGTGGTTTTGTCCCTGACCTGAGAAAACTAGGAAACCAGAGGCCAAGACTTAATGAAATTGTGATTCTTGTTTTTTAATCTCGTTGGTTGTTCATGGGAAAATTGTGAAATTTCTGGGGAAATGCCTTAGTCGAGAAGCGTTACGTTCAGTCGACTGTTTGCAAACCTAACTTTAACAGGCTCAAACTGACATTTCTGGAAATCCATGTTAACTTGTTGTCTTAGTGGCAAAATTGACCTTTTTCTGAGATTTGCTTTTTATGATACAAAATCCATTTGGGATTTAAAAATCCTGTAAGTGCAAAGACCCCCCTGCAATGTACCAATGCTCTTAAAATGCGATGAGCGCTAGAGCATGGGTGTTGATCACAGTTTGAAATGCTCAATGACATGCTTTAAATTTCCTGTGTAATCGAATATGTTGTGCTGAATAGAAATATAATACGCATGTTAATGTAAAATTGAGGGAAGAAGCGAAACCTCTCCGACAACAGTATGAAGAATCTAGTTGCACGTTTCTGTGTTCAAGTGAAGGTTATACTGAAGGATTGAAATATAGATAAAAGGAAACAAATAGCACTTTATTTTCACAAAGGCCTTCTTTTTAGGATAATTGGCTGCACTAAATACTTGCTACGGAAGAGGCATTAGTATTTTCTTAAAGGGATGATGTTTGAATCATCCTGAGGAAAACCTTCTTTTAAGGAAAAAGTTTGAGGTTCACTTGTTTGTGGGTTCTTGTTGAGATTTTTTTTTTTTTCCCCCGGCTTTGAGTATTATTTTCTTAGAATTTGCTTTACCTTAAGGACCAACAACAAAACTAAGAAATTCTGTGGTGGTTTTTTTTGTTAGTGGTTTTTTTTGTTTGGTGGTTGTTTTTGTTTTTTTTTTTTTTGGAACACACCTTAAACCAGTCCAAATCTCGGTGCCCTAAGCTGACTGCTGCACCCTCCTGCTCTCCTGTTGTATTTTTGGATGACCGCCTAACCAGTTGTCTGATTGTGGCAGTGTTTTGACCAAATAACCTGATGGGATTTTCTGGTGCTTTGCTACAGCAAATTGTTATCTTATTGCGGGGAGGAGGAAGTGAAATATTTCAGGGTACTTCAAAATAATTTAGCACTAATTCATGGTACAGTGGCAGTCTTAAGCTATGGATTCTGGTCTCCTTTAAATGTAGACATCAGCCAGATAATTTCCATTTCTTGCCAGGTTATGTCCCAGTCGCTGGAATAACCTGGCGAGTTGTTAACGCAGCCAGCTCTGCAAGTGTCCTTAGCTCCCGGTGCAGGTACCTGGGGTACAGGAACCTGATGTGTCCCAGGGTGTCAGCAAATTCAGAATTTCAAATCCTTGCTTTATTGGGTCACCTGCTCAAGTATTTGATGTATTAATACCCAAAATGTGTTGCTGAATTGCTGGTTCTCAGCAGGCTGAGTGTGTGTCTTACTACCCACTATACTGTGTCCTAGGGGAGCAGTCTGAAATGAATCATAAATGACCAAGTGTAACTTCTGGGAAGCTTTAGGATAACTTGAAGTTACTAATATACTCCTCCTCTCCCTGATGTACATAGAGATACCGGTGTGCTTCATTCACAGTTGTATGCATCAGAGCACAAAACAAACATTTTCAAAATCTATGAAGCTTTATAAAATCTATTTTTCTAAATGGAAACACTCCCTAAGCAGATGTTTGCCTACTTCTGTCTGGTTTTTTAACTGCTTTTGCAGTCTTATTTTCAGGTAATTATAGCCTAGGTCACACCCGCGAGTTGGGTTATTTTTATATATGAAGCACTGTGCTTCTTTCTACAAATACAAATAGTGTATTTATAGGTAGTGTTGATCAAATGTTCTTTGCACATGGTATTTAAGGCTAAGTGAGCTACCTTGGTGTTTTTATTTTTTTTTTTTTTCATAGTAGACCATCATACGTACTATTTTTGCAGACTTGTGTTACTTGGTATTTGAAATAAAATGCAGTTCTGCAATCGATGCCATTGAATCTTTTGCCCAAAGAAGGACTAGATGACCGGCCCAGGGTATTGCGGCTGCCTGAACTCATGACATAAAAACCCTTTAGCTGTTAATTCTGGCATCATAACCACTTCAGTCAGCTGTCGGTTTGTTTACATCACTGTGCATCCCTGTCTCTGAAGAGTGATCTTTTCTCTGAAAAGGGATGCATGTTTGGTGTGTATTTAGTATTGTTGCAGTACATGGAAATCTGTAATAGACTTGGTAAGGACTTTCTCAATAAAATGTAGTAATGCCAGGAAAAGACAGTTGCATCAAGAAATGCATGACAATGAAAGTTGCAGTGAGGAGTGAGTGAGAATGATGGTAAACTCTCAGTGAAGATGCACTGCAAACAAGCCAAAGGACATGGGAATAAAATTGGAGGAGAGCTATTGAAAGCGAGGCAGATTTGGAGTGTAGGGAAAAGAGATTTAAGGGGGTTTTGCTTTGACAATATTTCCAAAGTGGTTGAATCCATCAGGGCTGAACAGTGAGGCAAACCCTCAGTTTATTAGCCTTGTAGGCAGATCTTCAGTGTGAGTTCTTGTTCAGGAAGGCATTTTTGAGTTTGTGATGGCTGGTGATGGGAGAAAATGTATGCATTTGCTTTAACCTTAGGCTTGGGCAAGCTTTCTTGAGGAGAGGGGGCTTCCTGCCAGTAAGGCAATGTACATGCAGTTGGTGGGAGGTCTGAGAAAATCTCTTAGACTAACTTGTGGCTCTGTTGTACAACTAAGATATTAAGTGTATTTTCTTTATCTTCTATAAAGCATGCATTCATGAATACGATTGACAAAAGTTGCTGATAAAAGTTGGGTTCTGTTACGGTATTCATCTTATTCCACAACAAACGTGACAGCGCTGGTACCTGCAGCACCCTGGAGCTATTATAGGGCCTTGTCTGCAAGAAGGTGTACAGAGAACTTGACCTACATGAGTAATCCCATAGGCCTTTTTCCTTCTTCTTCTCCCAACCCATGGATACTGTACACAGAACAAGGTTACGAATATGAATTTGTTAAGGTCATAACTGTTATAATGTACCATAGATTCAGCATGGTTGCCTGCGTGTGTGTAAACTGAAACACAAACACAGAAGAAAGAGCGTGTTACTTAGCACTAATGTGGGTTCTTGTTTCTCTTTATCTGCAACCTAATTTTGCAAAGACTCTGTGCAAATGAAGTTTTTATTGAACATTGATTGGGAAGAGGAGTCACACCTGCAAGAGAATAAGTTTATTTACAGTACCAAAATGCATATATGTGACTATGTTTTGTATTGAAAAATGCTGTGTATTTCTCAAAGACATCATTATTTCTTATCTGACTAAATATCTCGAAAACATTCCGCTTTTGATTTTGAATCTCTGCAGAGTAATGTAAATTTTAAGTGTCTGTTTGCAATGGACATTCTTGGTACAACTATTTTTTGCTGGTTAATAATCAGACCAAAGATTAAACTAAAGTGTTCAGCTGCTATTGTTTGTTTTTTTTTTTTTTTTTTTTTAAAAAGTGTGTATAGGCTCAAAGTGTCAGCCCATTTTAATGAAACATTTATAAATTCATTTCCTATTTAATGTCAAAATACATTTGCACTTTTATTGTTTCCATAAAAAGTTGGTGGTTTTGTTTTAATATTTCACTGTAGTAATAAACAGCTGTTTTAAAGCATCTATGCCTCAAGATTTAAATTCCTTATTATCTTTTTTCAGTAAATGCTACCTGCAGCCACAAAACTGTGATCGGCAGGTTTATGTGCTCTTTAGGAGGAGACTACTAAAGTGGCAAAAGCATGGGAAAGCAGGAAGTCCACGCCTTGGGAGTTGTGCAGAGGGATACGGGAGGAGAGCCAGGAGAGAGACTAGAGCACGGCTGGCATCGTCTGTGGTGTTGCTGACTTTTGAAATGGAGCACGTTGGGGTTTGTGGCTGTCTCGCTCAGAGGTTAAGAAGGCATCAGTTCTTGTTTCTCTGGCTCCAGTTTCAGGTCGCTGCATAAAATCTGCTTTATTCTGGTGCTTAATGAAGAGCTAGGACTTCATTTCACAGTATCTGTGTGAGCTTCTCAGCATGGCATGTTCAGACACATCTCCGTTCCAAACCGCGTAGGTCGCGCTTTATTAAATATGGAGGAGTCCTGCTGAAGCCAGCAGGAGTTTTGTGGATGGGCCAGCAAGTTACCTGTCCTTTATTAGTCTTTGGTAAGATGCCAGAACTATACACTCGTGGCTTGTGCTGATGTTCCCTGTTAAAGAATGAAATAACAGCAAGACCCCTAGCTTTTTAATCATTAAATCAAAACTAGGCTGAAAGTAACTATCACCAGATCTTTGTGTGCCTGCCTCTTACCTTGCAGGGAGTAGCTTCTGTAAGAGGGGCAGCAGTCGTTGGTACAGCACTGAGGCAGCCCAGCTGGCTAACGGACTTCTCGCTGGCAAAGACTGGAAGAATGTCATTCCTTTAGTGTCAACACTCAGTCACCCAAGTCGGCGTGGAGGAAGTACATTTAGATCTTTTGCCTCTTTAATAGCATTATCTCATATTAATGGCTTCCTTTAAAAGCAATAACCATCTTCTGGTCTCCATTCATTCCTTGCTCTGAAATATTTCTGTTTGAAGCCTGAGTTTCTATTCAGCAGAAGATCATTAAAGAAACATAGGAGTTTCCTTTCGCGATAAATCTGTTAACAAAAAATTAACTGGCCTAAGGACTTGCATGCTTGGTGTTTAAAGAAAAGCCTGTTTGCATCCAACTCATTGGATAAATCGTTTAAAATCTTTCCATCCCTGTGCAAATACCTCCCTTGTAATGCAGCCAAGGTCAGTAGTGAACTGCTGATTAAGTACTGCTAATGCAAGTTAAAGTTGCCTGGAGGGGAAGGGACTCTTATTTGTGCATCCCATTTTCGTAAGGCTCCAAAAGAGTTCAGGCACGAGAAATTTGCTTTTCTAGGCTGGTTTATTTCCTGTGTCACCTCTTTAAATGTCTGCCTGGTGAGTCTTCCCTGAGGTAAGTGACATTCTGACTGGTGATAATTAATTTGAGTAGCTGGCAGAAAGCAGCTAGCCCCACTTTCGTTGGGCCGATAGCACTGGGAAGCTGGCGGTTGACGTGGGGGCAAGGACCTGCACCCCTTTAAGCACGTAGATTCGCCTTCAGTGCTTGCTGATGCTTCAGAGCACAGCGCTCTGCTTACTTGAGGGGTCTGAGTAGCTCACAACTCCAAAATAAGCAGGATATGGAGAGCTGACCGTACATAGATCTGCCTGTACATTATATTACCATCGTGGGGTTCTCAAACATATGGTATGCCTAATTAAGAGACTACCTGTGCTCTCCTGGGTGTGCCTGCAGTGTCCTATTTTAAATATGTAACCAAAAATTGGCATATTTGCAACTCCTTCATAAGAGATTCTAAGCACCGTAATACTTGGATCAGCAACAGAGCTATAGATAACGTATGTTCTGTATCTATGCGACAGTCTGTTAGGATTCAAATAACGATTTATACGCAAAACTCTTAAAGGTTGTTAGAAATGCATATGCATCAAATGTCATCATGTACCAGTCTTCTGTCTTAAGGAAGCCTTATTTTTTCCCCTTAAAGGACAGTAATGCTGATTCAAAGACTCAGAAAATTTCTGTGTACTCAAGTTACAGGCATGCATTTCTTGAAACCCCTGGGAATTTTTTTCCCCCTAAAACCAGGACCAAAGGTGCATACAGAATAATCAGTTCTTGGGGCTGGACTGCATGTGATAAGGGTTTGCTAGTGTTTTCATGATACTCATGATCCTCTATAGGCTTCTATCCCTGCCACAAAGAGTCCATACAATAGTCTGGGTGGGAAAATAAAAAAGGGAGGCAAAGCATCAAGAAGACAGGAGTGATGGGGGTTATGCTGTGAAGGTTACTAGCTATCAAATTAAGGATGAAAAATTACCCTTGTGATGGATTTCTAGTGGAGAATGTGGACGAGTTGCTTTGAAGAGTCTTGCTGTTCTGATAGAAACCCGCTAGCTGTAGAAACAGAGGAAGAACAGTAGCAAAATCCAACGAGATAGCCCACTTCTCCATTGCTGTTTCAGTCTGCTCCTTTCCAGTTTCAAGTAGGGGAGAAGAGAAACTTAGAGCTGAATTCACTGGCAAATTAGTGTGCTTACTAGCCACACTTCAGGGGAGGGCAAGGGAGAGAGCAGCGCTTGGCTCACTCTTCCAATGTTTTATTGTGTGCAAAATTAAAATGCTGAAATACAAGACTCCCATCAAGGGAGGGAGTGCTCGGGAACCGTTTGTGAATCTGTCTCCTCTGCTATGGAGAGGTTTTAGAGACAAGTCCTGGTGGAAATTCAGCTACGTTTATGTATGCTGGAAACTGCTCCTGATTTTCCCAATTCCTGCTGGCACGGCACAGGGAGCCGCTCCACTGCCTGTGCAAGTGAAGCGCCGGAGCAGCAGCTACAGAGGAAATGAGTCATTCCTCTATTTCTGTTGCAAAAGACTTCCCTGTGCTGTACAATGCATTTAGGAATATATTCTTACGGCTTCTTGGAAATTCGCCTCCTAGGGCCACGTTTAGGCATACAAACATCAGTGTATTAACAGGCACATTATAGACTTTCACTTGATTTTAAATAGGTTGTGCAGGCTTGGCTTCTGCAGGGAGGTGTTGCCCAGGGTCTTCCTCGAGCTGGTATTTCATGCCGCTGTCAGCTCTGGGTCTGTCCGCTGATGGAGGGGCTGCTGCCGAAGAGGTGGCTGTATGAGGGTATTAGTGTGTCTTCTGAGCATCTTATTTTGTCATACACGCTTGGAGGTTTGTTTAAGTGTGTTTCAAAAAGAAGAAACTCGCTAGTCGTAAGGATTGTGAATCGTGGGCACTTCTCCAAAAAGTATTTCAGTGTGGAGCCTGTAAGTGTTTTCCCAGAAGCTATTTGGGCTCACCAGCCATTCAGACCGTACCAAAACTAATGACATCTCCTGAATATTAAAAAAAAAATGGGGAGTGGGTGGGAGAAGAATAGCAGTAGACTCTGACAAACCAATAAACCCATTTCTCCCCTTTTATTTCCGTGTGGTGTTTTCCAGAGTGCTGCAACCAGACGTTAAACTGGGTGTGGGTAGGATGGCTGGTTTCAGAGGCACAGTGCCTATGAGGCATTACCTGATACGAGAGCATCAGTCCTCTATCTCCTCGCTGCTGCCCTGGCAGGTGGATGACTGAATAAAGTGGACTGGTACTCAGCTGTAACTTCTGCTGCGAGAGCGCAGGAGATCTTGGTAAGAATTTGGCAAATTGTCTGTTTTCAGATCTCACGGGAGTCTAACTTGTTCAGGAACAAAGCGAGTCTTGGATGAAGCTTTGTATATGCCTATGGATGAGTTTCTTCTAACAGTCTGCTCATCTCTTGGCTCCTTGAGTGGCTGCCTACCTTGAAGTGCAGAGTCTTTGGGATGTCCTGCATGCTTCCACYTGGCTGAGAGCGCCAGTTCCAGCAGAGCAGCAGCAACACATGGGGGCAACGCAACTGTCCTGTGGCATTTACCCCTCACATTTTACAGATGCTCCTTAAAATGTTCCCACTTTCAGTACAAAGACATGGTGGGTGCCAGAGGGAGGGAGACTGGTAGCAAAACACGCTGACTTGTGTGGTTTTCTCCTTGGAAAAGCTAGTAGTACTCAAAGAAACCATGCAAATCCAGAGCTTGTGTGAGAAGCGGTGTTTTAAATTTGCCTTTTGAAATCATTCTCATTACCCAGAACGTTTATAGGGACACATAACGAGCTTTCAACACTCAAATAATTCCTCAAGGAAGAATGGTTATGGTCTTCCAAAATGATCCCTGTGTTAAGTGGCAATTAAGAGCTAATTATAATGAGATGCTGCGGGATGAAATTAGTATCCAACTTAGAGCGACAACAGAAACATCCATGTAGATAAGCTGGAGGGGAGATGGTGAGAGAAAGGGGAAAGTAGGGAACCCAGCAGCTACACTGCAAGGAGGGGCAGGTGCATCATCTTGGAGCAGATGGTGACTAACTGGATGGTCATGAGAAGAGTCAGCCCTCAATGGAAAATGTGACGGCTTTTCTGAGGGCTAACTCTGGGATTTGCATGAACTTCTTCAGCCAAAGCTTTCAAGGCTTCTAGCTTTTCTGGAAGAAGATGTGGTTTGAGCACTGCTTTCTGCCTTCCAAAATGTCAGCTGGTGAAAGTGCTGTTCACCCATCTCCGGCAGCTGGAGGGGTATGATGTCTACTACCTGAAAAAGGGCCGTTGCAGCAGTGAAATTCATCTCTATGGCCGATAAAGACCTTTATAATGAGACTTGCATATCAAAGGGCTCTGGGAGTGCAACAGTTTGAGTATCTATTTGCCTGACTGCCATTGGAGTAGCTGCACGTGAAGTGCACAGGTATTTTATTTGAATAAAAATTCTTGGTCTCAGTGGTTAGCAAAACAGCTGCTCCAGAAACCTGCGAGTTGCAGAGCGGAAGTTAACTTTGGGTGGATAATGTGATTGAACGCAGGAGCCTGCACATACCGGGATACGCCGTCCTGGTTGCTCTGGCACGTCTTTACCCCTCGAGAGCAGCTAGGGTTTGTTTTCAGCAGATTTTCCCCCTCTGTGATGGGTCCAGGCTTGCAGAGGAGGCAGGCCCTTGCAGTGAAGGGAGCGGACGGATAACTCCCTTCTCCCTCCCGCGCAGTATTTTCATAACCTTTTAATGGCATCCTGGCAGAACGGGGACAGGATGGCGCTCGCGCGGTGGCCACAGCCACTCTGTTTCTTCCAGTGGGGGAGGAAGCCAGGATGAGATCGGATTTACTTTTTTCCCTTTTCTGCTTGGAAACTTATTTGCGTCGCTAACAAGGTCCCCAGTTCAACGCCATAAAAGGGATGCTGCAGGGAGGGGGACAAGTAAGCTTCCTCCCTTGAGAAAGGGCTAATGCAGTCCCTGACTTATATAAACTGCTTTTCTGAGGTCAGTGGGCATGCAGTTAGTCACCCGTGATGGCAGGTGATACTGGCTGAGCTATTGGCACAGTGGGATGAGGCGGCAGATAGAGCTGGACCCGCACCAGGATATTGCTCAGGAACAGAGACGTCTTCCCTGACGGCACCGCTTGATCAGCTGCAAGTTGCTGGGCACAACGTGAGGGGAGGAACGTACCCTGCTGCTCCCCATGTAACATAGGGAGCAAACCCGAGAGCAAATGTGTTACGATCTAATCTATAAGAACAGGTTTCTTCAGACAGTCACCCAGGGGAACACCCAGCGGCAAGGCRGAATTTTATCACCTGGATTTGAGCAGCTCCTGCAGACTTTTGCATATGAGGTTGGCTCTGTCTGTGATGAAGAGAGGTTTGCCTTCCAAGTACAGCTCTGAATCTGAACGGCGGAGAGCACACTGTGTTGCTCTGTGTAGTGATTTTGGTTTCCATTAATGTCCAGAGAAGAGATTCCTTGTTAGAAGGAAATTTTAATTTGGAAAGGACTTGGTTCATTTATATTGGTTGCATTTAGCTGGATTTACAGACTCCTTCTTCAGCAGGGCTATGTCCTAGTGAAAACACTGCATAGGAATGGGGTGTAGGGGAAAAAAATGAACAACAGAAACACATAGGTGAAACCGAGGTCCCTACAAGGGAGAACTATTCAGTAATTCCATGTATTTCTTAGCTATAGCACTGCAGTGCTTTAGAATGCAAATTACCCCTTTAGCCCACCCAGTTTAGCTCTACTGCGTAATACAGTATTTTGCACATCTGCTTAATGAGATGGGAAAACCAGATGTAACGGTCGCTGCTGCTGCGAGGGGACGATTGGAAAAGGAGCCTTTTGTAATAAAAATAGGCCTGCCCTTTTGAACCTGTTGAATTCTGAAGTCGACATGGGCATGTTTTTGCAAATGATGATTTGGTATTTGCAGCTGAATGATCCTAAATTCATTCCTGTAGCTGCTCCTTTGCAGCTCAGAAGTGGGTTTTACTGCTGTTGATAYTGTTTTTTCCAAAAGCTTTAAGCAATCTTTATTTTTCTGTTTTGGTCATTTGCTTCATAATTTAAAAGCTTTTTTCTTACCAGCCATATTTAAATGGTTTTGGATAACTTTTGCTACATTTTACAGCTGCACAGCCCCGGGGCTCAGTTAGAAAGCCTTGCTGATTTAGTTGAAGAAGGTGTGCTTGACCACATCTGTTCCTGTGTTAACTTACGTCTTTAGGCCACTGCTGGAAAGCAGAAAACTGTAAATGCCAATTCCTCCCCCTCCTCTTTCCAGGTTTGATATAGTTTTTAATATTCATATGAATASGAAAGGAATATTTAAAATTGTGGCTAAAATCAGTGTGAATCAAATAGGAAGAGTTGTAGCACAGTTATTTGAACAACTTCCAGAGGATGAGACTGTTCTTCTAAAGTCAGTCATCTGTGAGTTTGTAATGCAACCAAAACCCTCAGCATTTATCTTACAATTTTATCCTTAGTCTCAGAGAGACAACCTTGAGTGAGTGTGAGACTAAGTTTGCCTTATTCTACAAAATCCCACACTTGGGCCTTCTTAGAAGATATCCTCTTACTTTTCAAGATGGGCACTTGACGTATCGTGAGTATCTTTATCTTGAAAGTTGTGTCACCTTGGAGACCTGGGTTCTGTCCCCCATTTGCTCAGCCCCCCTCGCCGGGGTCACGCTGCATCCCCCCGGGGCCTGGGAAGCCGCGTCTGCAGCTCCCATCCAGCTCCTCTTGGTAGGAATGACTCTCATTCTGCTGAATTTGTCTTCCCGAGAAACGGGGATAATACTTCTCAGCTTCAGAAAGGCTGATGTTGCTCGTTTCTCAGTCATTAGATTAAGACAAATACTAAGTAGAAAATTTCTATAAAAACAGAGCTCGCTTCCTTAGGAATTTGCTTCAGTGGGGACTGTGAGATAGTCTCTCTCTAATGATTTATATGACAAAAATAGCTCTGTCCTATGTCTGCAAACAGTTAGAAATGTGAGCCTGGAAAAGAAATCTAGCAGCTAACTCCTCAGCCTTACAGCTTGAATAAACCAATCGTAAACAAAATGAATTGCAAAAGCAACTGAAAAATGGAACTTCCCTATAAATACAACATTCTCTCCTCGGAAGTCTGAAAATACTCTGGGCTTTTTAGCATGACCCAAAATGTACCGTATCCAAGCTTTTTTGGCCTAAAAGCAAGGAGCGAGTTCCAAAGCAGAAGAGTCCTGGCAGCACCATGCCTTCTCCGGGGGACTCTCCTGCTGCCGAAATTGCACCGAGTCAGGAGGGACCCTGCGAGCAAGTGAGTCCCAGGCCAGAGAGGTCCCATCTTTATTGCAAAATGAGGTCATTGAAAGAACATGACCTCAAATTCATATTTACACATGTGACCTAGCAGTCACCGTTTGCCTTCAACACTGTTGATGATGCTCGGCTCACATGTAGTGACACTGCGTGAAGCCACCGAGGGCTCTGCTACGACGGGACTAATGCTGAGACGTGGTCAGCGTGTTGGAACCCAGCACGACTTAAGCGGGCGGCGATGGCTCCCTCTGGGGACAGGTTTCCTTTGAGCAGGAACTTGGATTCGAGTGCTTGATACAATAATATGCGGTGCCTGCTTCCTCAGAGGCTGCGTGCCCTATGGCTGTGGTTTTTATCTCTGTTTACTATAGAAATAGCTTTAGTAGATTATGCTGCGTCATTCAGTTCCCTGCCAGAACGTATGTTAAAGACAAAATAGAAAGCGTGAGTGCAAGAGAGTAGCTGTAATTTTTATAGCATAAGCAAGGCCATTATAAATTATATGAGGCAATGAGGATCTGAGGATTTTAGATCAAATTTAGCCACTTTATCTGGAGACTTAAGAAAAAAGAAAAATGTGCTTTTACTGATATTGCCAATTAGGGAGCTGCCAGGTGGCCAGTTAATAATCCAGATGCGCCGCAGAAGATGCAGCATCAGCAGAGGCTGTTTCTGAAGTGAAGCAGGGGAGTGCTTTCCAGGGCACAGCGACAAGCCGGGGGAGCGCCGGCGGCTTCCTCCCAGCCACGGGCATGAGTCGGGTAYGGGAGATGTGACAAGAGGGAGATCCTGGGGTAGGTAATGCCAAACCAGAAAGGGATAAGAGCTTAGGAAAATTGCAGAGGAGGAGGATGTAATATAATACGGCAATGTAATATAAAGAACAGTTGGCTACTGAAAATGCAGAAGCCTGGGAAACGGTATCTTGGCTTCGAATCGGGCATATTCACAGGCATCCATGGAGTTGATGGGCTAATTTAGAGACAGTTGAGACCAAAGGCTGGATGAGTCATGGAAATGGGTTGTAGCACCTTCCCCTTTTGTCACTAGCTGGAATCTGTGTCTGTCACACTGATGTCAGCCCAGTTCCTGCTGGAAACTGCATCATTGCTGGCACAAGACCCACTGCTATGGCCCTCGCATGCCTCAAGGGGCCAGAGCTTGGGATGGATGCGCTGGGGGCCCAGGCTTCTTGCTGACCCCTGGAGCGCAGCAGGAATGATCTGGGAGAAGGGGATAACCTTTCCCTACTTCAAACAAAGCTGTCTGGGCACACTGCTACGTGGGAATTTGGGAGAAGGGATTGAAGAGATCAGCACATGAGCCTGGGTGGGCAGCCGGTGGGGTTTAGCTTGCACCTTTGCCATCAGCAGGAAGCAGAACTCGGCTCAGGACACTTCAGGCATTTTCTGCACTTGTAACGAGGCACGACACAGCCCTGACAGCAACTCAGTCCTAGAGCTAGAATAAATACAGGTTCCTACGGCAAAGTCAAAGCTAAAGCTAATCCTTGCTGCTGAAAGACTATGAGGTGGGSGGCCAGCGTGGCAGAGCTGTCCTGCCCCAGAGCAAACTGTCCCTCTCACCTGCACTGTGTGCCAGGTCTCTGCTGGGATGCAGCTGAGGGCAAAGGCAGGTGAGCAGAGTTTGCTGCTTTCTACTTTGACAGCTGGGGTAGATCTGCTTCTCAGAGCCTGGCTTGCACTCCCAAATAGGGGTATTTACCCAGTTGTTTTCCCCCGTCTGCTACTCCACTGCTCAGGGTCTCAGCATTAGTGCCCACTGGCCGTTCATCTCTCCCAGGTGCAGGTTGCAGGGGATAGTCCTGCTCCTGGTTGCCMAAAACTTCTTGGATAAAACCTCATGGACTTGCCTCTTCAAATGCCAAGGCAGAAAAAGGCCTAGAAAACCACAGAGGGAAACTGCATTTCCATGAAACCTGCAAGGAGACAAGCATGTTGCTAGAGATGGCTCTGGAAGAGTGAATCCGAGATGCTTTTGTTGGAGGGATGATGCTGTGGGGAACAAAGCTAATCCGGTAATGATGAGAGAAGCTGGACCTTTATGGGCTGCCAATAGCTGTGGGGAAGCACCAGCTACAATGGCTTGCCGTTTATAAAAACATCTGGAGATAAGAAGCTTATTTCTAGGCAGAGTGGTAGCCAGCTATTCCAGCAGGCTCAAGGGATGATGATAAGGACTTGGTGTATGAGCAGCAGAGTAAGGCATCTCATCTTATCTTGCACCACCACTTTTCTCCTCACTTTCCCCCTTGCAGCAGGAAAAAGCACTGCCAATTGCTTTAGGAGGATTCAAATGAAAATCCTTTGAAATAGCCATCAGATTTCTTTCCTTTCCTTTCTTTCTCCACTTTCTCAGAGTGATGCTCTTCTCCCTTAACTTTAAGGCATGAAGCAGCCGAAAGGCTTTGACTAGGGTTTGGAAGACACATGCAGACATGGCATTTTGAATACCAGCAGCCCTGGTTCTGGTTTGTCTGAGAAGCTGCTGAACTGATTTGCTGTGCTGGAGGTAGATTTTGCTACTTGCTGGGCTGGTTGTAGCAATTCAAGTGCATGCTCTGGATGTGGCTGATGTTATTCCCAATATGTATTAATATCAGTAAGAATAGAAATCTATTATAAAATCATATTCTGCAAAAGCAGTGTAATTACCTTGTTTTCTGCGTAGAAATTTTGCATTTGCAAGCCTCGCCATCTGCATTGCAGCCATTACATGTGGGAAGTATGGAATGTGTCTTATCAGACACAGAGCGTGCACAGCAAAGGACATCCAAAGGTTATGTTGTCATCGTGTCAAATGGGTCTGTTTATTCTGAGTGCTGTAGAAGCAGAGCTTAATCAGAGCATCAGCCATATGCAGATTTGAAATTAGATTTTACAATAACCACCTGTCTGCTGTTTCAAATCCATCATATTCTTTGGGTTAGAGCTGCATTTGCTTAGTGAATATATTTGCTGAGAGACTGTAATCTAAAAGCCTTCAAGCAACACTGTAAATGGCACTTAAATGCGTGTATATGTATGAGCGTGCAAGGGAAGCACATCTATCTTATGGCTTTGTACTACAGTCCGTACTAAAGCATGTGGGGGAAAAAAAAGGCATTTTTCCATGTAAAAATCAATAGTATTAGTGAACCCCCCTATAAAACTTCCTTTGCTCTTCTTTTTGGGTTCATAATACTTATATGTGTCAGCCAAAAAAAAGTCGGTGACAATTGATGCAGCATTGGATCTTCCCTTCTCTGTCCCTTCCCTAAACGTTTTTAAAGGAGTAAGTACAAACATGCGCATAATGTTTATATAGCGAGGCATGCCATAGTTTTCGTGACTCACAGCATTCTGCCTTTAAGGAGTCAAAAAAATCTGTCTGAAAAGTTTAAGCTTCTCTCCACTCCGTTGTAACATGGGGGGGGAAAAAAAATCCATGTGTTCACTTATTGCAAGCTGCATCAAGGCGGTGGTGAGTCAAGATGAAAAGAGCAACGATATTCAAAGTAAAGGCTGACATTTTAAACACTGGCACTTGGAAAGAAGTGGAATTAAAAAGAATTGCAGAGCAAAAATTGACAAACAACTTGTACCACCATTTAATCATATGCTCAAAACTGCCTGAAACAAATAAGTCCTACAGTTTTTTTTTCTTGCTTATCTCCACTATGGTAATTATTCTTGTAAAGCAGTAGCTGCTCTCCCTGGGGAAAAAGAGAATTTATTTTTTTAACTCAGAGTATGGCCCTTCCCACGGAAGTCAACAGGAGTTTCTCATTGAATTCAATGAGAACTTAAATGGGCCATTAAATGAGATCAGTAATGCAAGAGCTTTCCAAAGCCATCCTGCCCCAGAGGCTCCCTCCTCACCACACGGAGCAGCAGTGACCTGTGTTTTTAGGCTGGCCAACATCTGAAGCTGTACATATCCCCTTTCTCCAGAGCGGGAGTGGTTTTGCCATTCACCATAGTAAGCTGAAATGTAACGGGGTTGTTGTGAGTCAGGGAAGCGCCCTGTAGCACACAACTGCCGATCGTCCAGCTGGGCTGAGCTGTAAAACGCTGCCTCTCGCCTCTCCACCTCTGTCCMGGGTTTAGTGTAAATCCACGTGCTTGGGAAGGTGCCAGAAGCGTAGCCGGAGAGTCTCCTCCGAAGCYGAGGGCAGGAGTCTTCGTTTACAGTGGCGCACAGGGAAGCCTGTAATTTGTGTGGTACCACGGTGGTGCTCAAGAGGAACGGCCCCAAATCTCCACCTGTCCTGTGCTTTCCCTTTCCAAGAGTTTGACCTCAAAAGAGACCACTTTCCTACTTGAGTTCCCCAGGTCCAACCACCCATGTGGTGGGATTTGCCTGAGAGGGTCCCATCACTGGGCCATATCTCCTCTGGCTAGGACCTGATATGTCAGCACAAGGACATGAAGCCAAGCAACATGATGCTTAGCGTGGTCTGTGGGTTAAAAGCTCGCTTCTTCCCCAGCTCCTCATCTTTGCTTGGGAAGATGCGAGCATGTATGTTTTAACTTTGTTCATTCAAGCTCATAAAACAACCGCATCCCTGTTGAAACTCGGGTGTGCTTACAGCATCTTCTCATACAGCGAGCTCTTTGGAGGAAAACACTGCTATAAAAATTGCTTTATCAGACAAGGCCACCGCTCTCACACCCGCTGCTGCCGCCCCACACGTACGTGCCTCTGCTTCTACCGACACCTTCATCGCTGCCGGCGGCTCCGCGGGGCCGGGCCGGGCCGCCCCCGGCTGTGCCCCGGGGCCAGGAGGGGTTTCCAGCCCTGAATTTCCGCGCCGGGCCCTCTGGAGGTCAGTGTTTGCCCGCGCTGCAGCGGACCTGTTGCACCCGCGGCTCGCGCCGCGCCGCGCAGCCCCGCGGAGGCTCCGCGGGCAGGGCCGGGCAGGAGCCTGCCTGCTCGGAGCCTCCGCCAGCCCCCTCGGAGCGCAAACCCCACGCGCGTTTTACCGACCCGACCCGACCCGCCGAGGGGGGCGGCGGGGCGCGGCGGG
>JAYKAV010001111.1:2784524-2879170 GCA_035582835.1 Phoebastria nigripes | reverse complement strand
GGGGTTCCCCCCCCATAGAAAGACAGCCGGGACAATTAGGAAACTCTTAGACATTAGACAGAAAGCAATAGGAAAGACATCTCAGCAGGCATCTGAAATGCTTCTAAGTCTCCAGTTATCAATGAAGTGGGTCAAGTATAATGTTCCAAGGGTGGCTTTGTGAATAAAACACTGGCTTGTGATGATTTCTTCCTTTGCTGTAGATTTTCTCTGTGATTTGGGGGAAGGGGCTGCAGTGCAGATTTTCCAACTGGAGTGCGTGACTCAAGTTTTAAGCACTTAACTTCTATTTTTTGTATTCTTCAAGTCACATCTGAGGATGAGACTGAAGATGCCCGGCTACCTCAAGTGATGTGTACATAATGGAGAGTATTCCGAGTCTGTGCCCCTTCCTAGAAATGTTGCTTTTAATGAGTTGGCATTGAAACTGCGTTTACATGGGCTGAATCTGGAGGAAAGCCTTTTTTTCCACTGTGGCATCTAACTGGAAGATTTGGATATGGTTTGCTGTCAGCAGCAAGTAGTTGCTGCAATTAGAGACAGGTCATTAAAGAAAAGGAAATAAGTGGTTGCATGTGATACCCCGTTAGCAAGAGGCAATGAGCAGGATTTTCATGCTCCAGGATGGGTTTGGGAATTTTGCTCCTGGGGAAGGAGGAGCAGAGGAAGCTTGGTGGGGAGGGACTGGAAACGGCAGAAGCTGATGTCTGGTCAGGAGACCTCTCCTTCCTCTAACGTTTTCAAGGTACTGTCTTGCCAGAAATCCAAGCTCATCCCAGGCCGGGGCATGTCATGGCAGAAAATTTAAAGTTATTTGAGCATTGCTAACCTGTTTTTGTCTTTTTCATTTTGTTCCCCTTTGCTTCATCCTGGATGTCTAAAAGGACAGTTGGAACCAATAAATGAGGTGAGTTAATCTGATGATTCACTCTCCGCTCTGGCTCCTCGCTCCATCCTGAGGGGATTGTCTCGTATTTTCTGACTCTTTACTGATGTCCTAGATATAAGTAATGCACCGCATTTGGGGCTGGTAATTTTTTTTTTTTGCAATGTTCAGATTTTGTTTATGGAAAAAACTGTGTTTTACTGGAGCAAAAAGAAATGGTCCTGTGGAGTCTTCTCTGCAGATCTGCGTTCCTCAGAGGAAACCCCTTTGCGTGGTGTGATAGTGCCCTTGTATCTGCACACTCGCGAATACTGCAAACGTCTCAAGTATTCTGGGGGGGATACCTACGGAGAAATTCTTACATGGTTTATTTCTTCAGCTTCTTAGGAATGTTTCAAGGTCACGTACAATCGTAAAGCGATTCGACCCTGGATGTGCACGTGCCGTGCTCTTGCAGCTGCGTGTCTCCCCCCCATGACTACGGAGCGATGCCCTTTATTAGCAGTGCCCTTGTGCTGCTTAATGAGCCTTCTTACAAACCGCAGAACTTGGAGCTGGCGTGGGTGGGAAATGGGCTAAGGTTTGGCTTTCTGCTCCTCTTGAAGCAAGCAGAGCCTTGAAGTGGAGGGAAGGCTGTAGGGATGGCATGGAAATGGGGCAGCAGCCTGTTGCCCCTCCGATGGGGTACTCGCACCCCGTGGTTGTAACAGCAGAGGAGCACTGTGACAGGTGATGCTGCCAGTGCCACCATGGAAGCCTAAGAAATTAAATACTTTTCTGGGTCAAGTAACTTCTTTAAAAAAAAAATCATTAAAGGTTCTTCATTAAATTATTCATCGTAGCAGAGGGGAGGCATGTGGATAGCATGCTTTTGCTAATCCATTTTAGTGGCAAGTTTGTCAGGTTGTAATGCTGTATGTGTATGGATCATACAAATATTACATGCTGATACATCTACAGGGACGAAATGTGTTCACGCTGCTGCGTTAAGATTTTCAAATTAAATAGACCCTTGCTGGATTAAATCGGAGCTTTCACTTACCTTCTGTTTTTAATTCCTTCTGTTGTACATTTGCCGATCTATTAGTTTGTTGATATGTGTGAAAGAATAAGCATGTTTCCGTGCTAGCATATTTGTATATGCTATAGAGGTTTGTAAGTCACCCTCTTGCCAACCTGTGTAATAATACATTGCTACTAGAGGGAAAATACCTGCAGTGAATGCTTATTTTCCTGCCTTGTTACAGCATCAGTGAAGTTGGGCTGGTAACTGCATAGCACTTGTCTGTTGATATAGATGGAATAAATATAGTTCTTAATGTTCTGTTGCAGAAACACAAACATAAATACAGCTGAATGTTATTTCTCAATAGCTATTGATGGGTTGTAATCTTGTACTTTGGTTTCCAATGGCTTCAGGGTCTGCTCGCTAGAATCTCGGATCTCTTGCTGTGCCGGTGGACTTGTAGAAATTGTTGTCAGAAGTGTTTCGACTGTAGCTGTTGTCAAACAAATGAAGATGAAGTTGAAATCCTGGGACCTTTTCCTGCTCAAACTCCAGCCTGGCTGTAAGTTTAGATGCACGATTTCATAGCTTTAACTGAGGAGTAGGGCTTTTCAGCTGTGATGAGAGTATTGATATGAAATGGCAATAGGATGTGCATAGGATGCCACATAGAAAAGAGGAACCTCCTGCTGAGGGTGGGAATGTAGGCCACTGAACAGCAGGGTGAAAAAGGGCAGCCCTGTTAGCTCAAATAGTAAGGTTAGTCTTTGTAAAACACTTTTCTGATGAGTAAGACATTCTGATTTTGTAAGCCAGCATAGCAAGCTGATAACTGGTTTAGCTGTGCACCCTTTTCTAAAGATGCTTTTCATCGTCAGTCCTATTTCCTCTTCAAATGGACCAGCCCTTTGGAGCACTTCAACTTAGCTGAAATGCTGGTGAGGTGGTTTTGAAACATTTTCTTATCCTAGTGTGAAGGTGGTTATCATACAGGCAGATGAAAGGCGTACCTCGTGTGTGGTCTAAAGGGGAAATTCATCTAAAGTTTCACTTAGCAAGACGTGATCTCCTGCGTCATCTTAGTATTCTTCAAGATTTCCTCTTGAATCATTAAAGAACAACAGCGGCAACGCCAGGTTTTATCTGGGGCTTTGACTAGTGTTTTTGCAAATCTATTACAAAGAAAGTCAGTGAAGTCTTCCCTGTTTTACTCCCTCTTGTTTGGGAATTTGCAGCACAGAGGTGACCCCGTGGAGGCATTAGTGAAACCAAGAAGGGAGCAGAGGTCTCCTGTCTTTTAGTGTCTGCTCTGTTGGCTGGGCTGGGCTGTCTTCTGTGAGAGCAGATCRTTTGATGGACACAGCTTCCATGTGTCCAGAAGCTGTGGCACAGGAGATGCCTATTTAGTGCATCATATGATGCTCAGAAGTTGGTACCTAGGCACTGAGACACTCAGTTAATTTTATCTACTCCTGTGAGTACCTACTGTTACTCTGTGTCAGGTTTGGAAGGTCCATGTCTTGGTGCTGCGTGAAATAAATTGTCTCATGTTTAAATTGCAGTCTTGTCTATATACTCTTTTGAATCCAGATAGAATAGGATGGTAATTAATACTGAAGCAATAAAAATAGAGATGTTCAAGATGTGTTAGAGTGGTTTTTAAATGTGGAGCAGCATATTTAAGAGCCTGATATATGCCCAGAAATGGATTCACCTACAATTAATGGGAAATGGAAGCAAAATCAATGCTAAATAGGAAAGCATTGTGCACAGGAGAACACAGTGATGAGGCTGCAGTATTGGATGTAGAAAGATTGCTGCAGGAACAATTACATACTTGGGAACAAGTAGCCAGGCTTGTTGTGAGAGGATGCTTCGGAGTTTCTCTGGTGTGCCGAGGAGCAGAAGGGACGTCATGTGTGTTTGGGGATGTGGGGTGATTGTCCCATGGTGTAGTTTTTGACTGCTGGATCCATCTGTCTGGCTAAAGGGGCCTTGTAAGCATTGAAGCTCTGTTCTTCTTTTGATCTCAAAACTCGGATGTATGGTGACTTTGCAGATGGACTGGACTTTGCCACAGGCAGAGAACATGGAGACCTTTGGACTCATAAAATGCTCTCTCCAGCCTGTGTTGTTTTCCCCYAGTCCTGCTCCATCTGAAAGCCTCTACAATTAACTTATTGGAATGGCCATAAGCAGAAGACAGTGCGCTCTGAAAAAAAAAGCCCGGTTCTTCAACCATGTTGTGCTTTATGCTGCGCTTACTCATGCTAGCAGCCCTGGGTAGGGTCCCYGCGACCCCGGCGTAGGTCACGTATCCATCTTTCCTTCCAGCTTCAGGTGATCTGGTGCAGTTAGGGTCTGCCTGTGCTGCTCTAGGGCTGAGAGAAGGCGAGCTCCCAGAGGTAGTGCCCGAGAGGGACAGCAGGTATCCRAGAAGAGGACGCACAAGAGAAGTAGCTTTGCTTTGCGAGGAGGCATGGGTGCTGCCATGCCTTAGGATCACTGAAGTCACCGTCTCCTCTGGCACTGTTGCAAATCCTGTGATCTCTAAGGACGCCTGTTAACACATCTTGACGTGGAAGCTGGAGATCACACTTTGCTTGCTTGAAAAGGCTGTTGGGTCCCCTTCTTGGGAGCTGGGATGGACCCAGGGTGGTGCCAGGGAAGATGGGGATGTTTTAGGCTTCCAGGGTGACTCTGTTGGAAAATGGTGAGGGAACCCAGAAATGAGTTGAGTGAGGAGGGCAAAGACAGCAGAGGAGATATGGAGAGGGAAAGGAGCCGAGGGGATGTGATTGAGAGGAGAGGGGGGGAAAATGAGCCTGTAGAGGAACAAGAGTCTGGAAGATGAAGAGGAAAGGAGAGTAAAAGGCAGGAGACAGAAACGGTGTATTTTGTTTGCTGATCAAGAGGAGGGCTACGCTTTTTGTGTGTGCAGGTTTAAGGTGGAAATGATCCCGTGCAGCCTCTGCTGGCTCAGAATTCAGAAGCCGAAGAAGATTTCTATTTTCACTATGTTGATCTTAAATCTCCGTATGCGTTTTTGGAGGTAGGAAGCAATGTCTGGAGTTAGATGTGTGAGCGGAGTAAGGGTTTGGAATTGGTCTCAGAATAAGGTGGTTAATGGGTGTGTTTTTAAGCACTCAGAGATCTGTGTATGCCAGTTGACCCCTCGTCTTTTTTTTTTCTTTCATTTTGAAAAGGGGGCTTTTGGATTCAGTGGAAACCCCTAAAATGGAAGACGGATTTGACACCACCATATTCTGCATTTAGATGCGTGTATTGAATTTGGGAACAAATCAATTTATAGTATTCCCTGCTCGCAGCCTGAAAGTGTTTTAAAAATAGATCTAGGTTTTCAGCTGAGATCTTTCCATCTTGCCACTTCTTCATGGGCCCAGGACACTGGTGTAATGCAGAATGCAATTTGCTCCTTCCTTACCTCCCCACCCAGTCCCCAGGGGAAAACTGCTTTTATGGTCTTCATTGGCCTACTAGCAAACATCTGAACGCCCGTGCTTAGTAATCCATCCTTTATTTTTTGCCCGTAGGTTTTCCCTTTGGCAGCTCTGAGACACCTCGTTGTCCTGGGAATTCAGGAGGGGACGTTAAAGCTGCAAGTTCAAGCCCTTCCTCTTGGGAGACTGTTGATTTTTCTCACTTTCTGAATTTTTTACAGTGGCAACTTAGGAAAAAAAATTCTTACTGAAGTGAGTCTAATTGTATTGACCTGAACGCATGGTAGCTTCTTGTTATTTCATGAGGAGCGCTTGCCTCCTGGTCTTCGCAGAAATGGGCTGGGAGCAGGGGTGTATGTCGGTGCTGCCTGTTATGGAATATTCTACATAAACCCCAAAGAAACAGTGCACGGTCTGTGAGACTGAATTGAAATCAGGACACGACTCCTCTTCCCAAAGGTTTGGATTAAACAGAAACAGAGCTGCTTTAACCAGAGCCAAAGTTTATTTGAGGAAAAATTATTGTGGCTCAGTAGCAATTTCCTTACTAAAGGTCATCTGTATGTTATTAACTCACTATTACATTTACCCGTTGTAGAACATCCTTAATGCCTCTCTTCCTGATTCCCTTTTCACCCTGCCTTCTCCTCGTTCTGTGCATTTGCTTCTCAAACACAAGTATATCCAAATGCTATCTATGATTGTGTAGACCCGCATTTAGGCATGAAAAAGCTATTTGTGTTCCAAGTACTGATTATGTGTCAAACTGCATGATCTGGACTGCCTTTAATGGGCTGCAGAGTTGTGCAAATATTGGATGCCCCTTTTAGCGTAGGGCTTGGTTTTGATTATTAGCAGACTTTTTTTTAATGTGGATGAGTTGTGTGACTCTGGGTTGGCGAGATTTGCATGGATCCTGCTGTGAACTTTGTGAATTTGGATAAGAAATTCCAGTTTAAATCTATTTTATATTTGGGGGAGCCTCTTCTGTGAGTTCATGGCTTTTTTCAGAATATATTTATTGCTCTAGTCCAGTCATTGGTTACTAAAGCAAATGAGTCAACATATTTCATTTATACCCAACTGAGCCATGCATGTAGAAAGGGTGAATCAGGAGCAAAACTCACACAATATTCCTCTTTGCTTTGCTCATTTCATGCTGATGCTTTCCTTGTGATCTGCTGCTATTTTTTGGAGTACTCTGTCTCATGGATTAACCAAAAGGCTTATTTTGCATGATGCACTACACATCACATACCATTGTGTGATTTCATTTCCATCGGCAGATGTCTGCCAGCCGCTCCCCTCTGAACGTGCAGTTGGAGACTTTATCTCCTCTACTTGTTACTGTCTGCTCTTGCGCTTCTTTCAGTCAAGGTTGAGAGGTCCTGACTGCTTTTGTGAGCCACTGCGGCTGTGACACGTTGAGGTTTTTAACCAGAATGTTGTTTTATATGAAAACAACATACATACATACATATATAAAAAAAACTGAAATGGGAATTACATGTGGACTTCTTTATGATGCCAGTCTTCTGTTGAGTCTTCTCAAAGATGCTACAGCTCTCACTGCAACTTGCGTTGTTATTTAGATCCTGCCAACTTCCCTGCTCCCACCGAGACCCCTGGGCAGCAAAAGTACTGTCTTGTGAGAATCACCTCTGCTTTATAGAAGTGGATAAAAAGCAGCCAATTATTTAAAAAGGCATGTCAATAAATAGCTGTTAATTAATTGTATTTGTAAGATCGAGTTTTGAAACCTTAGTGGTGTACCTGCAAAGCACTATTTTACTGAGAGAGGTGTGTGGTAGGTTTGAGATGTCCGAGTGTGGTGGTTTCCCATGCTGGTTCAGTCCTAGTGAAGGCCGTGCTTCCAAAGTGTAGCTGTGAGTTTACAGCAATAAGCTGCTGTTTGGGTTTTGTGGTTTGTGGGTATTTTTTTTCCCTTTCTTTTTTCTTAAAGGCAAATATAATACTTCTGATCAAGATCTGAGTCACACGTGCCCGTGTGGCCTGTGTCGTGCTCTAATACTGATATAACTCTGCTTGAAAGACAGGCAGAAAGATAAAGAATCTGTATTTTACATAGGTCTGAAGTCAGTTGCTCAGTCTTTTGCTTGCCAAATAGATCAGGAGATAGCCCGCAGCATCCAGGGATGTGCACCCAAGATTAGACCTAGAATACCAGAATGTGTTTTTATTCTGTATATACTCCTTTTACTGGGTTGAATCACCCAAAGGTCTCTCGTTATAACAGGATAAGCAGCCAAAATGAGGACAAAGATGGAGACTCTGATAATACAATCAGTGAGCTGCCTCCCACTCTTCAGGATGTTTCCCCTGACAGAAGGCGGTCGTCTTCAGATGCATCACGGTCCACTTACAGCCTCACGAGGCGGATTTCAAGTAAGGTCATCCTTCCAACATTAATGTAATTCTTGTGGGGAAGAAAATCAAACTGTAGTGCTTGCTCTTTCATCTTTTAGACAGGGAATCACGTCAAGTTGAAGGTACATTGATTAAAATCTCATCCTGTTCTGCAGGAACACAGTGGAAGGGGCCAGCCCTGTTTTTCTTGCTGAAGCAYATGCGTGGTAATTGCATGTGAGGATGGACGGGGGGGAAAAGTGTAGCTGAGCTTGCACTTCAGCGTGACTAAGGATGCTATTAACTGTTGGCAATGTAATGGTGAAAAGTCCCACTGGGGAGCCTGCTGTGCCGGGCGTTGCACAGACGCAGAATAGCTGTACCCAAAGAAGCACGAGCTGACTTGCGCCTGTAATGGCTTCAGTTGAGTTTCTAACAATCGTATTTGTGCATTTTTTCTCATTCAGGTTTAGAGTCGAGGAGGCCAAGTTCTCCGTTAATTGACATTAAACCTATTGAGTTTGGAATAATAGGAGCTAAGAAAGAAATAGTTCAGCCAACTATCCTGCGAAAAACCTATACCCCAGATGACTATTTTAGAAAATTTGAACCAAGACTGTACTCTCTCGACTCAAATAGCGATGATATGGACTCCTTGACAGATGAGGAGATCTTATCGAAGTATCAGCTGGGCATGCTGCATTTTAGCACTCAGTATGACCTATTGCATAATTATCTAATAGTGCGAGTCATTGAGGCTAAAGATCTGCCTCCTCCAATTTCTTACGACGGTTCAAGGCAAGACATGGCTCACTCAAACCCCTACGTGAAGATCTGCCTTCTTCCTGATCAGAAGAACTCCAAGCAGACTGGAGTGAAACGCAAAACGCAGAACCCGGTGTTTGAAGAGAGGTACACATTTGAAATCCCCTTTTTAGAAGCCCAGAGAAGAACTCTGCTTTTAACTGTAGTGGATTTTGACAAATTCTCGCGCCATTGTGTTATTGGCAAAGTGTCAATGCCCTTGAGCGATGTAGACCTTGTGAAAGGYGGACACTGGTGGAAAGCCCTTGTGCCTAGTTCTCAGGTAACAGAATTTATCAGATTATTGCCACAATTTTTCTTGCTGYTTTTTTGTGCGGTTCCTTTGCTTGTTGGCAAGTAATGCAGTTTCTAATTAGTCATTGTCATCTTGTTAACGCAGGATCTGCTGGGTTGAAATAATGTTGGGCCTATAACTGGTCTTATAGCTAATACTGTGAGGTAGAGGAGCTGTCCTCTTTCATATTCAAAGGAGGTGGCATGACAAAAGATCCTGTGTCAACTCTAATGAGAATAAATCAAGACTGCTTTGGAAGTCTGCACCTTTTGGAAGATCGTTCTTGTCACTGCAGTGACCTGCATCCATTCCCAGACACTGCAGTGACACTGTCCCATCTGGGTCACCCCTGTGGTTGCTAACATGACTGTGCTTTGGGAACGTGAGTTGAATCACTGGTGCCAGTTCAGTAATAATTTGATGCAAGAAAGTGTATAGAAGACACAGTCTCTACAGGCTTATGGCATAATGCACGAGCAAAAAATTGCAAGGTAGTGGTAGATTTATTTTCATCACATCCCTGAAGGAAATAAACTTGCCATAGATTTTGTCTCATGTAAGTGGCACGTTGCATGCATGCGAGTTTGAGCATGCATTTTGGGCTAGATTCAGCCATTAGATGGGATGGGAGGAGAAGGTGTAGAGGGTCTGTGTGCTTCCATGTCCGTTCTCAGGATAGGGCCCCAGTCAGTGCCACCTCCTCTCCAGCCTGGAAAAGAGCTGTTCAGTGGGAAAATCTGAACTTTGCAACCAGGAACGGTGGTTAGCTAACAAATTTGCTACTAGCCATATCACCCACATAGCTAGAGGCATAGGAAAAAAGCCAAGCTAAGAGCTTGGCATGAGCGTCATCTCAGGCATTTGTGCTAAGGACAGGAGTACCACTCAAGGTTGGTATAACACGATTGCCTCTCCCAGTTCCTTGCCAGCTCTGGGATTGCAATTTCTAAGTTTTGGAGGCTTCGCTGAATCAAAACCCTGCGTGAACTTGGATGGTTCACAGTTTCTTTGATTTTTATGTGTTCATAAAAGGGTGACATAGCCAGAGGTATTAGATGAGACGAACAGTAAATCATTGACCTCACCGCTGATTTACAGTGTGGGTCCGAGAGTCTGATTTGGAGTGGAAACTTGTGATCAGACACTTGCGGAAGTAAAATCCAGCGAACAGTGTTTATACGCAAAGTCAGCTGGGTCTCTGACTCTGCTTTGCCCCCTCTCTGTATGCAGAGGGGCTGGAGAGCGCTTTTACCTCTTGCTCAGTCCTTCAGGATTAGCCTGAACATTGTTCATGCAAAAAGGAAAGTTTTGAAAGTCGTGCACAAGTCAAAATCATGGTGGCCCTGAGCGTGTCTTTATGTAGGACATGTCTTCATGTCAGTGGGATCTGCTTTGCTCGGTAGAGTGGCAGTGGGGGGTGAGGGGACAGCTGTGTTATGAAATGGTTCATAAGGAAAATGAACAAGAACAGATATTCCTGGGCTCCCCTCCCTGCCCGGGCCTYTTCCCCAAACGTTTATTTACAAATGCCTGCAACAATTTTTTTCTTTTTGGTATTCGTGGTTCATCATGGGCTCTGCGTTGTGTATCTGAGGACAGAGCTCTYCTCTTTGCATCCCGTTATCCTCCCCTGATTTACACCATGCAGCCTTGGGTTTTTTTCCCCCCTCTGCTTTTGCATGATAAATACTTCTCGGTATTATGTATCTCTTTATTAGTAACATGGATTCATTCCACAGCTAATACAGACCTTGATTAGACAAGATCATCTCTGCCTTCGTGTGCCAAGCTCGGAGCCAGCCCTACCTCCCTCCCTCTCCAAAGTTTCATTGAAAGCTGCTGCTTTCAGCAGCGCTGTCTGCTTCACCAGGATTCAAGATAAATTATTTATGCAGAAATTGGCATTTCTGATATTTAGAAAAGGAAGGAGAAAAAGAGAAAACTCCCTTTGAATGGGCAGGCCTAACCTTACAAGCCTTTTGCATTTATCTGCTTGCTATCATACGGAAAAACTTAATTTAAGGCAAAAGTCCTTTGCACCTTGATTACTGAAGTGCCTTGTTTTGGTCTTTTCGTGCTTCCTTGTTCTTTTTGGCTGGGCTGTAGCTGACAGACTGCAACTGCAAAGAGAACAACAGTATTTGTACTAGGATATCCAGGGAGGATGTTTGGTATCATCTTCCCATGTTTTCTCAGTGATAAGATTTTTAAAGTTCRTTGAATAAGGTGTATTTTCTCTTAGTAGTGATTGAAGTTAAATGCATCGATCAAAGGGTTAAAGTAAGTCCTGGAAGAAGTAAAACAATAAAGCTTTTTACTTTGAAAAACTGCATTTTAATGTCTTTCAACAACAGTGATGCTTGTGCTAGAAATTTGCGAGGTTTTTTTTGATTGCCAGCTGGAAGATTCTGCCTGTGGAATGACAGATTTGACATGTTGACAACTTTTTTTTATACTTCTCACTTTTTCACTTGATTAGTTGAGGGACAGACAGCCTTTATTAGTTTCTTGTTGGATTGAACCTGCGTCAGTTCTGGTCATGAGTTGATGAAAATTTTCCAGGCTGGGTTGGCTGCCCCGGGGCTCTGACAGGGAGCAGCAGCTAGCAGCAGCACCCCCCGGCGATAAAGATCGTGGTGGAGAAAATGCTGAAGCAGGTGCTTGGAAAACCAGTAACAGGCGGGAGAGAAAAACAGACAGGCGTAGATGTGATATGTAAAGATGAAAGACACAAAATACGTGTTTGGTTTTGTTTGTTTGTTTGTTTTGGGTGTTTGGTTTTGTTTTTTTTTTTTTTTACTGGCATTTATAGGCAGACACATGATGAGCTGGAGAGATGGAGGAAAGTGAATCCAGATGGCAGGAGCTGTGGAGAAGGTTTTCTCTTCATACTGGTGGGAGTGGGATGGGGCAAGGTCTGTGGAAGAGCAGAGGAAGCGGCCTAAATGGTATCGGCTAAGATGAACATCTGTTTTGCACTTGCTGTATCCACCTGGAAGCCATTGCCATGGAGTGTGCTGATAAAGGCAGGTGCTGAGTCCTTCTCCCACCCTCGTGCTGAGCCCCATCAAGCCCAGAACTGGCCCAGTGCCTCAGTACAGGACTGTGCCAGCATGAGTGAGCCCTGCTAAAAAAGATTGTGGGATGCCAGCAATCTCTTGGTGCCTGTGGCATCGGCAGGGATGGGTGGGTTCCTCCCAGGCTGAGGCATGGTCCAGCTTCTGCAGCCGATGACTCCATTGACTCCACTGCGAGCTGGACCAGGATAAGCTCCTTAGGGCTGTGAGATGAGATGTACAGCTCCTCRGTGGGTGAAAGCCCATCATCGTTAATAGCAGAGTATCTTCGTTACCACCTCCTGGAGTTGCTTGTTAACTAACAGCCTGAGAACTTACTTTGGGTGTAACGAGGCAGGCTGTGCAGCATTGCTGTGCTCATTATGTCGGGAATGGGTCATCAGAGAACCCAAATATGGGTGAGCAACGTGCTGTCCTCTCAGCCTTGAGGAATCAGCGCAGTAAAACACTTGATGCTAAGATTCAGGCAAAAGATCGTATCTCTGCATAAGTGCTTTTTTAGCTTGGATCATGTGTTCAGCACTTGGTGGGATTGAGTCCAAAGTGGAGGCACAGGGGAGCTGCCGTCCAGTACATCATCAGAGCCAGCGACTAAGCAGAAGGACTTATTCCCTGTAGAAAATGTCAACGCAGGTATTGCCAATTCTTTATCCCTGGTAGTTCTGGGAGGCTTTTTCTTGCAGAGTAACTAATGTGTTTCTAAAGTGCAGTAGCTGCTCATGGAGTAGTTCTTGAGTCTAGTCCCCATAGGAACACTCTGCACTCCTTAAATATCCCCTTAAATGTGTGTGGCTTTGCTTAATTACCATGAATGAAGTTGGCAGGCCTTGCTGTAGCTGGGCTCAGATTCGCACATTTCGCTGTTAAGATTAATTCTGAAACACATGTTCAGGACCCCAAGTTTTATTGACATATGATTCATTTCTCTTTTGGCAGATTTGAGTGGGCAGGAATAAATGCTTTAGACCAGCAGTAATGAGAGCTTGGAGATCATTCTGCGAAAGAAAAAAAAATTGCCTGGATGTGGTGGGAAAATAGCATAAAAATTCCTTCTCCCCTCAAATTAAGCCATTTTTATGGTAGAGGAGTTGTGTATTGGACGTGCTTTTTTAACTTTGTACTATGAGTGCACTAGAATAACAGTCATTTAAGGAGCTGTCAGCTTTTTACGTTCAAAATGGTATGTGCTTCACAAACGGAGTGGCTTTCCTATGGCAGCTCTCTACAATTTTTGATTCCCATCTCAGGGGTAAGCCTACAACAAGTACTGCACTGTTGTTCTTACTGTGCCTTGGTTGGGAAGGAAAAGGGAGAAAGGAATTTGAAATTCAGGTGATGAGTCATTTCGGAGCATTTCTTTTGGGTGTTAYGTTGAAATCTGCCGTGCAGCCACGTGGTTATGGCGCACGGCTTGGAGGCCTCCAGTTGTGCATGTACCAAGTTTGTCCTTGGCTTATGCATTGCAGCCCTGAGAAGGAGCCATCCTTGGGGAACATGGATGATGCCTTGCATTTGGTAGCACAGGGTATTATTGAAAATAATGCCAGCACCCCTCTCTTGTAGAGGCATAAAGCATTGGACTGATGTAGAAGTGGCCAGGCAGAGACTTGGTTCAAAGAGTTGACACRACAGTTGACTCCGCATCAGTGTGGAACAGGGGTCTGTGTTAGTGACACAGTCTTGGGAAATTAAATATGGAAGTGARTGTTGTCAGGGTTTTTCCTTTTCTTCCTTTTTTTTTAGCTGTCCAAAAGCTTAGCGGCTGCTTAATTAAAGGAATGATGCAGAATCACTGATGATGAACGTGGCTTGGTTACATGGGGGTCTGCTCGCTCATTAACGGGATGTTAAAATCAACCTGGCAGTTTACCCATGTCCGGCGGGAGAGATGCCCTGGGCAAAGCCTGGCTGGAGGCAGGATGCCACCACCCTGCAGGTCACTGGAGTTGAGGGAACAGTGACGGGATGCCGTGATGGGTGTTTATCCATCTCCCTGCCTTCCCAGGAAAGGCTCAGCAGCAGTGCAGCAGGCTCCTGGATTTTCACACTCCTTCCCCATGTGGTCTTGTCTCCTGACAACGTTTTTTGCTCTTAATCCGTGATTTGTTGTATTTTGTCTTATGGCATTCTACCATCTTTCTTTCACTGTATCTTTATTTTTTCCCCAGATCCATTTCAGTTGTTTTTTTCCCCCTTTCCTTTTCCAGTCTTTAAAGCTCCAGCACTGAGAAATTTTTCTTCTTGATCATTTTCTCTTCTTTATCCTTATATGCCTCTTCTGCTTCCAGCTGCCATCTCAGTCACCTCATCCCTTCCCCTCTGTGCTGTTCACTTCTTGCCCTTTCTGTGGAGGACCGGGATGCTGTGGGGTTTATTTTGCTGAGGAGAAGCCCAGAGGAGCGGGTGGTGGGGGCCATGGGCAGGAGCTCTCCGTAGGAAGTCTTCCCTCACCTGCCCAAAGGTCTGCACAGGAGAGGCTTTCTCATGGCCGTGCAAACTGATGCAAAGCCAGTTAGACTTTAGAAAGGGTTTTGTGACTCTTTCCACCATATGTCTACGCAGCATCTGTTACATAGGTAACGTTGTTCTTACCCATTGGTAAGTATATATTTTTTTTTAGGTTCTGGTCCTTAATAGCTCAGCTTTCATGAAATGATTGCTGTGTGTCACAGGATGCTGTAGAAAGCCTGTTAGAGCAAACTGTTCTAAACCATCAGTTTTCTAATGTGCCTGGAGGTACCATCACAGATAACCTTGAGGAGGAAAATCAATCTGAAACTTCATTAGGAGCGTTGCATAGATGTCTGGGCTGATGTAATGTGCTCTGGTTCCCATCGGGAGCCGGGAAGGGTTTCAGCTGCAGAATTCTGCTGGTGTTGTAGCAATGCACAGCGTTGGGGGGGCTGTCTGGGGGGGCTGTGAGGAAAGAATTGCCCTGATCCAAACAAGAGGTGCAAATGGCATTAATTAAAAACTCCTCTTCCCTTGAGGTAGCCTCTTTGTGTTTCAGAGATGACAGAAAAGGAAGAAAACTTAACGTGTGTTCGGTTCAACCCAAACGGTAACTGCAGAAGGTTCTGGATCACAGGCGAGCCCAAGACTGCAAATCCAAACGACTGGCTGTGTAATATAGCTGCAGAGAGGAACAGCCAGGAGTGAAATGTTAATCAGAGCTTCAGGAGAGCCTCAGACATCCCAGACTTGGTGTCACTCCTCATCAAACAGGAAATTGCTTTTCCAGGGTCATCTGGGATCTCGACACAAATCAGCACGTCATCAGCATAATAATGGCGACTAAAATGATGCCTTTGCACGGCGGTGCCTGAGGGGCACCTCTGCACGCTGCGTTCTGTGAGTAAAATATTCAAGGCGAAACCAACACCATTTCGGTTTCCTGATGAAAAGACCTAGGAAAAGTAAAATTCAGGCACTTCCTTTCCCTACGGTGAACAATGTGCCGATGACACCTCTCATGCATAAGCATCCCTCTCCTCCGCTCGGCCCCTGTGTGAGTCTGAGGTTTGGGGAGGCTCCAGTGTGTGACAAAACAAAAGCCTCACTTCTGTGCCTGCAGTCCCCCAGCAAGACGTGTCTTAACACCGTTGCTGATAAAGATGCCTATAAACAAGGTGATGGGCATGGGGTGTCAATGAGTATGGCAACACAGGGTGTTTCCAAGGTGCAGGTGAGCTCAGTGGGTCCGTGGGCTGGAGGAGCACCCTGGGCAGCTCCTGTGGCCCCAAGAGCCACCTGAGACCTCTGTGGCCACTCATCCCTCCCTGAGCTGAGTCTCCTGCCTGACCCATAACAAGAAGGGTCCTGTTTCTCCATCTCGCAGTGGACCCCACTGTGCTCCCCAGTTATCTCCGTTTTGCCCACTGAGCCAGCGAGTCCATTAAGCCACAGCTCTGTCTGCATCTTCATCTCTGACACAAACTGTGCCACCAGCGTGTCTTATTAGCGAGACTGTCACATCAGCAAAGGTACGCTGCGGTGTGAGCTTGTCAGGGAGAGCATGGGGAACTAAAACCTGAGGGGGAATGCCTTGTACCTTGGGCTTCTTGGAGCAACCTGTTAATTCCTTGCTTGTTTGCTAATGATGACAGGTGACCAAAGAACAGGAGAAAGCTAGCGAGCGTGGTGCAGCACGGCACGGTGGAGGCAGTGCCGGTCCGATGTGCCGGGGAGGAACGTGTGGTGGCTGCTGGCCACTGATTTGTTTTCTCGAGTGTTTGACGTCCCCTCAGGCGCCGTGGCAGGATCTGAAGCACGTTTCCTAGATCCTTGCAGCTAAGCTAGAAATAATGCATTTATAAGATCAGAGGCAGTTCACTGCTCGAGTTAAGTGCCTTGAAAAGGCTGAGTCACTTGTACGGGGAGGTGAGCTATCCGGGGATCTGGGTTTCCTTCTGAAAACACCTTTTGTTGTCGCTGCAAACACTGCTGGTGCTTTGCCTACAAGGAGGCTGCTGATCTCTTGCTGGCTTTGAGCGCACCCGTCCTGCCATGGCCTCTGTGGGTTGGATTGTATGTTCCTTCCCTTAAAATACTTAACAGAAATCTGAGCATGCTTGAAAAGCATTAAGGGGCGGAAGGTGCTATTGAGATTTGGGAAATTAGGCCTGATCTGAGACTCAGTAAAGCTGGTGGTAGTCTGTCTTCTGACTTCAGTGGATCAGACTTAGAGAGTATAGCATTTCATATCTCACCTTACTCAAATTTAAGCCCAGATAGTCAAAAAGATTTTTCTAGAGGTGCCAATATCCCTGTTAGGCTATGGAAAATCAGGGATTTAGCTTTACCTTTACCTATCGAAGGCTCGTGGGTTAGGCAGCAGTGTGATGGTTATGTTATAGTGGCTCCTTCAATAAGCTCTGCAGGGGTTACCAGTCACGGTGCTGGGGAGGATTCAGGTGGGAGTAGATGCCTGGTTCTCCTGCCTGTGCCTCGGTGGGTGTTACATGCCCAATCTGATACTGTCAGTGTACAACATGGGGCAATTTTTTTAAAATGGAGCATAAATGTAAATGTGTCGGAAGCATGGAGATCTACCTTCCCTTGCTGAGCTTCACTGCTCCTCCCTGACCCAGCAAAGCCCCTTAGTTCCAGCAGGTCTTGGATAAGGTCAACAGGTTCCACCAATGGACGAATCCAGAAGTAATTACCCCAAATCTTAATGTGAATTTTCAGCACTCTAAGCTTGAGGTGACTTGAAAGGTCCTACATCCCTGCCCAATGCCAGCCTGCCTCCTGGCTGTGCCAGAAGTTTGGTATTTGCAGCTGGAGCTGTTTGATTGTCTCTTCCCAGCAGGTAATAACATCACTAATTAGTTTCCTAATTTGTGCTGTCCAAATGTACCTGAATTTCTAGGAATTAAAGCCTGCATGAATGTGAATGCAAGTGGAAGTAGGACTGGATATGTTAAAAATGTTGTTGATAGGTTATAAAAAATGAGCTGGGGTCGAGGGGTACCTCAGGTGGATCCTGTTATGGGTGGCATTGTGGGCACCGTGATGCTTCGTTACTGTCCTGGTAATTTAGAAGTCAGCTGGTGATTTAGAAGTCACCAGCTGTTCTCGATGATAAACATGTCTTCAGGCTGTTCCAGCCACAGACCCGAGAGGAGCAGTTTTGGGGAAAATCGAACCAAAGATGATAGTTTAAATTAGATAGATGACGTTTAAATCACCTTGGATGTGAGACTCTCTTAGATCCTTATGTTGTGCAACCATTGGGCACAACGGTGTACGTAGGTATGGCTTGACTTCGCAAGAGTCATGAGCGTTGTGTGCATACTGGGTCAGGTTTGTGCTGGGGAATGGCTTTCTGATGGAAAAAGCTTAAAATACCATATATTGAACAGAGCTGTGATACGGGAGTTGGCAAAGGTTGGCAGAAGAGGGGTGCCTTCTCAGTGAAGCAAAAATACTGTAGCAACGGAAGAAAATGCACATGGTGAATGTGAGTGTGTGTGCTGTGTAGTCATATACTGCCACGTGATGTGACCCCAGAGATGCTGTGACAAAAGGAGTTTGGGGTAAGAAGTCAGATGCTTTTTCTCGTGGGGGAGAGGGGCTGTGGGGAAGGTCAGGCAGAAGGTGGGCCAGCTTGGGGTGGATGCTGCCAGGTTGGCTCTGGAGCTGGTTCCTGGGGCAGCGGAGCGTGCGAGGAGGGCACGTGGGTTTGCCTTAGGATCTGTGATGTAGACCCACACTTTTCGCCCAGGGGCTGAGTCAGGATGCTGCTGTACTTGCAGCCTTCCCCCTGCTCCCCACATGGTGCTTCCCTCGTCCTTTGCTCATTAAATGTGTGGGGTTAAACACAGAGGGGTTGCTTTGCCAGCTCCTGAAACACAGAGACCTTTGATGTGAAATTGGGCAGCCTATTGCTATATTTTCTGWGGAAAGCCAAAAAAAGGATATTGAGTTAAATTGAATTGTATTATGTAGCATCAGAGGTGCAGGACTTCCTCAGCCTGCCACCTGCTCCTGCATGCCACGCACGTCCCGCTGCCTTCACCGGGAGTAGTCAACAGGAACAGGAGAGGAGACAAAATGCCTCGGGGAGAACTTTTAATACCATTACCTGACGTCAGTTTTAGCGCTTGGCTCATTAGGTGAGGAGCCGAGCGGCCTGCCGTTAGCGGGAGCTGTTCTGAGCTGCCAGCCGGCCAGGCAGGAGGTGCTGTGCTGCTCCTGGCAGAGGGAGGGGGCTCTTCCCCGAGTGCCTCCTCGGGTTCGGTCCGAGCCCTCTCGTGCGTCTGTGCTCAGTGGAAATTGTGCTTTTCCATTTGCAGCTGAATAGCCGTGAACTGGTTGGGTTTCCTGGCAGCCCTAGCCTCAGTTTCCCCAGAGCTGTTGATAGCTTTGCCAGGGATGGGTACCTCGTGTGCCGGCCCAACTGCTGATGAACCTGGTTCTTTGGGTCAATTCAGGCTGTGACTGTGTCTCAGAGCTTTTTTCTTTATTGTCTATCCAGTCCTTTAGTCTCTGATTTCTGTAATCTAATATTTGGGGCATCAGTGAAAATATTTAAGCCTTTTGTTGTGATTGCAATACCACTGCAGCTCCTTTTCCTTTTGGGAATGGTCTGTGACCATCCGATCTAGGCTTGGTTTGGAACTGTTTGGCTATTTGGGATGAAGAACTAGCTCTGCACTCCTGCATGGACCTGAGACGAGGCAGATGGATCGATGCCCTGCCCGGACTGGCTGGTGTGTTTTCAGTCTCCAGAGTTGTTCCATTGTGTGTATTTTGCGTCTGAGAGTAACAGAATCTCGGAGCCAGGTCGTGCTAAGGGGGAGAGGTTATTTTAAGCTGTCACGTCTGAGGAGCAGTGATGTCAGCTCTCCAGCTCTTCTTTTTAATTACTAGTTTTAAGCATCATTAAGTAAAAGGAAAAGAAATAATGGCTGAACATTGATGTGAAGCTATGGCCGTGGTACAGCCTGATGAACAGCAAGGGCACAGTTAAGCTGTGCCGTGGTCTCTGGGTAGAACGGGCCGGCTGCCGAGGGGATGTCTCCTCTGAACTGCCTTCCTGTGACCCAGAGATGCATTAACCATCTCGTGCCTGAACTTCCCAAGTGGCTGCTGTGGTCCATGGGGGCTGGGAAGGAAAGAGGATGTCTTCTCCAATGGGTCCGTGTTTTGTACATTAATAAGGATATGAGGTTGGTAAGATCAGAACCACCTGGAACCATTCAAAATGGAGCAGGTAGGAACTACTGTCCTTGTATTCATTCCTTCTTAGAGGTCCTCTTTGCATGACTGCTGAAAAGCTGGTGAAGGATCAGCGATTAAAGAACGACCTTCACCTGGGGATAGCATTCTTTCTTGTTTCTGCTCAGCATGAGGTACCACCAGATGGTTCTTGGTTGCAGTTTAGAGCGTGACTAAAATTTATTTTTCAGGCACTTAGACAAATGGGATTTATTTAATTTCCCTTCCTGCTCTTCCCTTCCCCTCCGAGCTCTGTTCTGAATTTCCACATTCCCTTTTTCCTGCAGAATGAAGTAGAGCTGGGAGAGCTGCTGTTGTCACTAAACTATCTACCCAGCGCGGGAAGACTGAATGTGGACATCATTAGAGCAAAACAGCTTCTTCAGACAGACATGAGCCAAGGTTCAGGTAAAGGGCAGTGCATTTCTCACATTACTCATGCACAGATTATATGTGCTTTTAAAGCAGATCAGTGGTGAGGCTGCAGTTTGTGGGGGACCCGGGGGATTTGGATGCTCAGTTCCTATTAATACAAGGCTCTGGATATTCATTTTATATATGTAGCCAACAATAATGAAAGTATTTGGAACACTTACCCTGAGGTAAAATGGAGGGTGTGAATACCTTTGCCATATTTAAAGTAAAAATCTCTGAACCAGGGTGAGGTGAGGAACCAGGAGCTCTAAGTTGCCCCCGTGTTGTGTTCTGCAAGGCAGCCCGTTTGCGGCTGCCCTGTGTTTTGCAGATGCTGCGTGCTGCCTGAGTGTTAATGTTGCAGTGGTTTCATTTAGGATATCTAGCTGCTCTGTGGGTGGTGTGAGGTTCTTCCAGTGTCTGTGCATTGCGCTCTGCTGTTTTTGAGCGTGCTGGCTGGTAATTGCTTCATGCGTATGTCCTCAGGTGTTTTTCCCGTGTTCCCTGCCCCAGCCGCTGCTGCTGCCAGAATATTGCCATTTTCCAAAAAGAACAGTATGCTTGGCCTCTATCAAGGCTGTCATTAATTGTGGTTTTGGCAGGGAGCATTTTTAATCCAGCTGCCTGACTTTTGTCTCCACTGCAAATCCCTGGGAGCGGTGCGGTGGTACAAGTCCCAGTCATTTCCAAATGCCCTTTTCCGGCACGGTCCATCCCTGCGGTGCCCAGCCTTCACGAACCGGGGTACTGACTCCTGACGCCCGTAACGCAGAGCTTGTGTTTTGTGTTTTTTGTCAGATCCCTTTGTGAAAATTCAGCTTGTTCATGGATTAAAATTAACAAAAACCAAGAAGACCTCCTGCATGCGGGGGACAATAGATCCCTTCTACAATGAGTCCTTCAGCTTCAAGGTTCCACAGGAAGAACTGGAGAACGCCAGCCTAGTGTTCACAGGTAAATGTGGTGGTGTTACTGACTTGGCACGGTCGTGGTTGCTTCTAAGGTGAACAAAGAAGCAGTTGTGGATGTGCAGACGAGCCTGTGCAGGACAGTGTCTGTCCCAGTAGCCACCCTGCAAGGGGTGACGATCGTTGGGGTCTCCCGGGAGGCTTATTTAGCACTCTGTCCTCTGCAGAAGCTGTTCCCAGCATTGCCACCTGATGGCTGGAGCTGGCTGGGAGCGCACCTCGTCGGTCCTGTGCTTAGTTGGTGCCACTGGGAACGCTTTTGTGCAGAGGAGGAGGCATTAATTGCACTTCTCAGTGGCAACCAACTTGGGCATGAAGTCAAAAATTAGAAGAATGAGAGGGAAGTATTGAACCATATCAGAGCCCAAACACTGGCAAAGATAGCTTCTGGTACTTGACATAATTTGCTGGTGAGATGATGCAGCTATAGGTGTTTGACGCTGACATCACCTGTTCTGTAAGCAGGTGTGTCCGTGCCTTTATTTTTCAAGGGCTGAGACTTGGTGCCAAGCCCTGCGTGGCACGGCTGAGCTAGACCAAGACACAGACCACGCAGGCTGTGGGCCAGGAGGAGTCCCAGAGCTAACCTCACTCGAGAGCTTTGTCAGCACTGGAGATGTTTGGCTGGGATAGGAGTTCTTATTTTTAAACAATTTCTGAATCTCCTATTTTTGTTCTCTAGGCATGAAAACAGTCAGTAGAAATTGGCAGTTGGGCGTGCTGCTCGGAGCAGGAGCAGCAGAGCGCAGGGATGAGTCCCCGGCTGCACTCTCGCCCACAGGCTGGGCAGCAGCGGTGGGGCTGAACTGAGGCCATGGACCCACTGTGGCCGGTGGCCTTTTCCACTGTTCCACAGCGTGGAGGTCTTGGGCAGGGCCGCAGGGACCCCTAGGAAGTGGTGGGCTTCCCTCCCATGCCACGGCTTCACCCAGCCTATGTGTGCTGTGGAGCTCGGGCGCCGTCAGGAGCAGGGTCAGACCTTCTTGTCCTCCATAGGAGCAGAGGGGCTGGGCGGTGGGACCCACGATCTTCTGTCACACTGGGCTCCCATGCTTCACAAACATGTTTTTTGGCAACTTTCCACCCATTACTCACCATCTTTCAATGAAGAGAAAGGAATCTGCGTCTGAAAGAACATATTTTGAAGTATTTTTAAATTTTATTTCTTACATGGCAGATACAGGTGTCAAAGCTGGTACAAGGAGCCTAATTCCAACCCATTAGTTTGTTTCCAAACATTATAACAAAAGTGATGCTGATCAGCAATTTAAATTTTGCCCTTCATGCTCAGAAATTTCCTCAGCAAAAAGTCTATAATTAATCACTGCTTTGCATGCACGTCACCCTGACTGTACCTTGCATGTGCAATGATGAATTTGTTCTTGGAAGCTTCCATCAGGTGATCTTGTGACAGGCATGAAATACTCTTTTCTTTGTTTTCCCCTTTTCCTAATAGAAGAGGAAAAGGCAAACAGAGTAGCAGCTCTGTGCAGCCAGAAGGGTGAGGGGAATACGCTGCTCCTCGCCACGGCTGATGAAGTTAGCATTAATGAGTGGATGTCTGATTATTTTTTTCCGTGCAAATGGATGTATCCTCAAATAAGTCAATGGGAACTTAGCTGAGTTATAATCATATGTAATGCAGTCGGATTTCAGTGGCGTGCCTTTTAAGTGGTGCTTCACTTTCTAAGTGACATGTTGCTTGCTTTGAACGTTGCAATAAATAATCCCAGGCCAGAAATGTCACCAGCAGCTCCAAAGCTGGGAAGGAGCATGCAGAGCTTTTTGGAGGAGCAGCGGGGCCAGGGTCTCGTGTCTGCTCGTGGACTGAAGGGTGACGCGTGGCTCGGGCACGGCACTGCTGCGGGCGTCGTCGGGCTTGCTGCTTTTGCTGTGCTCGGGACTCTGTTATTTAAGGTATGTGGTTTGTGTAGCCAATATAGAGCTGGAGCCAGAGGTGTTGGTCACGTTGTTGTGTGTACAGTCTTCTGCTGGTTCGGTGCTGGCACTGCCTCCCGTTGTTAGAGGAGCCAAGAGCCTGTCTTGCTGCGAGRACCTTTGAATCAGGACTCCTGCACAGGCATCTGCGGTGTCACGGGAGTGAGGTGGTTCAGGGGACATAGTGGTGGTGAAGATGCTGAGCCACGTTCAGTGTTTACCTAAGTGATGGAGATGCTCCGGATGTTGGGGGAAGCATGTCCCCAACAGGGAGTGCAGCACCAGTTTCTTCTTGAGTGCATCTATGAGGTTTTAATAAAATAAGTATCAGCGTGCAGCTTGGCTGAAGTTCTGGGATGGGGATGGTGGTATTCCCTATACAGCTGCCTTCTTGGCGTGTTAGGGTATTGCGCAGCTTAAAAGCTTGTAAAGGGCTTTGGGATTTTCTGTTAAAAGACAGTAAAGAGCAAATGGTTGCCAGCCTGGAGAAGCTGTACCTTGCAACGTGAGGATCTTATTATTTTGCATCTCTACAAAGCAGGAGCATAAGCCACATCTTTTTTCTCCAGGTTTTTTGGTTTTACTTGGGGTTTTTTTTTGGCTGCAGTGGTGGTTCTTTCTGTTGTGTGTTTTGTGGGAGTTGTTTTTTATTTCTTATTTTTTTCAATCTACAGCTCTAGTCCATTAGGTCAGTTAATTAAATTTGCTGTTGAGTCAAAGTCCAATTGAAAAGGAAGATAATCCTGCTTGAAGGGTGGGTGACGATGCTTTGAATGGAGAGAGAGCTGTAAAAGCAGTCATGGGAGCCAGAAGCGAGTATATCTTCAATAATTTAAAGGAACCTTTTTTGTGGCTTCATATTTTGGACCCAGTCTGCAGCTGTCTTTACATTGGCTTGGATTCACTGGAAAGCAGTGGAGCTGTGCCAGTCCCTATCAGCTGAGGCTCCTGGCTCCCTCTGCGCGGCTAGTACCACACTGCAAAGTAAGGCACTATCTAGACAAAGTAAGATTAATGTTTTTTTTCCCCTGTGTGTTTTTCTCCTGTGCATCTTGTACTGCACTGCAGTAAGAATTTATGCACCGTTTTGCTGCGACTTTAGCAGGGACTGTGTGCACAAACACTGCGGATGGATGGTTTTCGGTAAAGCACCGTTCTGCTCCCTKCTTTCCTGGTGGGGCTCTGGAGAGCTGGACTTCGGACCGAACGCAGGGTTGGAGTGCAGCCGGACTAGGAGACGGGCAGTGGGTGCCTCCAAGATGGTGTGCGCAGGGTGAGCTCTGCATTAGCCAAGATTTGGGGGGGGKTTGGGCTGGTTCTTAGATCTTTCCTCCTCCTTAGGCATACTAGGATTCAACACCGTAAATTACTGGCATTTACAGACCAAAATGATTCTCCTTCCGCATTGGTGCAGGACACCTGGTACAAGTTGTCTTTCTGCCTTCCCCTCTGTTCCTACTTCAGATGCTTACTGGAGCTGTCACTAACTCACATGTCCYAGTTTAGTGCCTAAAATGAGGTGGGATGAGCTCAGGTGGAGATGTCTGTCCAGGAGGAGGCATCCAGGGTCAGGATCACTGCTGCAAGTATCATCTGTTCACAGCTTCTCACCAAAAGAGGCTAAAACCAGGAAAGTGGCTGATACTCATAACAAGTCTAATGCCCCAACAGAAAAAAGATGATGAGTGAGGCAACAGCTAGTGGAGAAGATGTTTGATTTTCATTTACTCCATCAAACATGTTGCCTAGGTAATGAGCATCCGTATACATTCTGTAACAGAAATCCACTTTTTTGGGTGGTTCTTTTTTCCACTTTTTGGTTTTTGGCAACTTGACGCACATCCCCCATGTGCCATCATCTGCTCGAGTGCAAGCAAGTCATGGGTTCACCTCTTGCAGAGAAATGGGGCAGGCTTTAAAAGACAGTATGTTCTCCTAACCATGTATACCTGTGAACAAAGGTGTTAACTGTTCTTTGTCCCATGGTAAGGGGAAGGTGGAGCTTGGCCCTGGCAGCAGGGCTGTCAGCTGCTGCCCGAGGTCACTTCCAAGCAGAAAAAAGGATATTTGAGGTGCGACTGCAGCCTCTGCGCTCGGGAGGGCTGGATGCTGGGCACCTGGAGACACCGCCCTCTCCCCGCTGATGGATTTTGGGCAGGCTGTCCCCTAAATCCCAGCCTAACCTTTGGAAAGCCTGGGCTGCGCAGCAGGAGGTGAGACGACACCTGAAATCCGAGCACTGTGGTATTTTGTTAATGATTATAATGTTGTTAATAACAATCGTCGGTAATGCTGTTTGCGTTGCAGTAAAGCCCAGATGGCCCAATAAAAAACACCAGCGCTCCAGGGCAAACCGCATCTTGGTGACTCGTTAACATCTTTTGATCACTTACCATAAAAAATACAACCTTCAGCGCTCACAGTTAAGGAATATGTATCTCCCTGAGGTCCTGTGGTGACTGTGTGTGTGTCTTTCTCCATCTAAATAAGCTCTTCTACATGTTTACATGCCAGGATCTTTAGGGCTTGTGAAGCACGCAGGGTCCTCAAAGAGGRAAAAATAATTTTTGTGCTCTGGGTACCGTCTGTGCAAATGCAGAGGGAAAACCTGCTTTGCCGACTGACCTGGCTGAGAGCGTAGCCGGAGCTGGGACGAGCATCGGGGCTGATGGTGTCTGATGGAGAGCGGTGGTGGGGCTCGTCCCACTGCACCGTTCCCATGTGGAAGATGGCCATGGCTCCAGCAGGACAGGATGCTCTGCCCAGGGGAGGGAAGTGGGCCGGGGCAGGGTTTGCTTGTTGATGGAGAGGTGCCCTCGATACGTGCATGACAGCTGGTGAGATCTTCATTATAAGTGCTGGCTGAGGAGGCAGCTCACAGGCACTCTCTCTTCTGAACCATTCATAGGATTTTTATATGATTCTCTTCACTCTTCAGTATGTTTTAAAAATGGACCATGTGTCTGTTTTCTATAATGATTTAGGACCATTTTTWAAATTTATTTTTGTAAGTATTTGAGTTCCTGAGGGAATGTTGTTGAACACTGAGACTTTGCAGACCTATGCCGGTGGTTTCAATGGCTACTGCAGAGGGGCGCTGATGATACCATCAAGTGTCTCCCTGCCCCGAGTGCTGTAACACCGCATGTCTTCAGAGCCCTGGATCACTTTGATGCTTTATCCCAGGGCTCTAATTAACTTCCAGTTAATAGGCAGTACTTGATTAAAATAACAGATTGCTGTTCAATAGCAATATACCTTGTTCCTCTATTGCCTCGTTTTCCCTTTCCCTTGGCTTTTGGGAAAATTTAAGGACCATTTAATGAAGTTTGAATTTTTAGAGGGGGGGAAAAAAGTCGTTGGTGTGTGTTGCTAATGGTGCAGTTCTGGGTAGTTTGGTTTGCTTTGACTGAAGTATTTTCTTTTTGAAGAAATACTGCCTGTTTGAGCGTATTCTCTCCTCTCAAGCTGTAATGGCACAAAAGGAATGGAATTGGGTCTGCCTTGAAATCCTGACTTCTTGTTGGAGGTGGATGTTTTGGCATGTTTCTCTATCTGGAATAAATGGTCACTAATGGTTCAAACAGCCCCTGGTGAGCACAGCTCTGGCCCACGGTTGCCCTTCAGTCCCGGGGATGTTGGAGATGCTCTGGTACAGATCGGTTTGGCTTTGTACATTGTCTAAAGAGCATGTTTTGAATGTTTAATAGAAAATGTTTTGGGGCGTTCTTGATCCACATCGTTGGTGGAGATGGAGGGGAGGAGAGCAGCCCTGACCTGGCAGAAAAGGCTGTATGGAGATGGGCCAAAGCTGAAGGTGTTCATCAGCTCCAGACCTCGCCTTCCAAGTGAGCCCAGGTTAGGTGGAGGGGCAAACTGCTGTGCCAAAGGCTTACAGCTCACAGACCCGCACTTACCCATTGCAACTGGAAATAAAACTAACTAGGATTCATTCTGGGTGAGTCCTAAAGTTGGCCCTCCAGGCGGCTTGAGACCTGGTTGAGGACAAGATGGCTGAAGCTCCTCAAACCTTAAATCTATTCATTTTTTCCCACCTGGTGGTCAGACTCATGGTGTAGATGTTGGAGACAAGGTGATACTTTTGGTGTTTGCCTGCACTGCACAAGATTTGTGAAAGTCCTGTGAATGGGTTGCAGAGATATTAAGGCTTTTCAATGGTACTTTTTTAATTAACGGGCTGATTTCCAAATGTCCCAATTAGCTGAGCAGGTTGAAGGCTGATAATGGTTTTGGCCTTGGGCTTCTCCAGAAATACACCTGAATTTTGAGTTGCCTGGCTGTGTGAAAGCATGACCTTCAGATGCCAGCATCATCTTTAGGTGCCTGTTTGCAGGGATGGAAACMGCAATGTGTTTGGAGTCATTACACATCTACATTTTGAATTGCTGCTTCGGATGCTCATCTCTCGTTTCTCCTATTGTTTTTTCTTTCCCACGAAAAATATTCAGGTACTTTGTCTTTTGCACACATACGTGGGGGGGGGTGGGAAATCTCCTCTAATATATGAGGCAACTGAAACTATTTTTTTTTTCCCCTGCTGGAATGCAGGAGGGAGAAGTAGTGGTTTCTGTTTTGAAACACTATCACGTTGGGCACCATAACATCTCTTAGATGGATAGATAATTAGGCAACTTGCTGCTAGGAAATTGTTTCTTGTTGTCTATTAGATGTGTGTTTCTGAAGCATTGGAGTGTCTGTATATTCTACCTATCTGGAGCTCAGAAGCAGAATCTCATCTGTCCTTAAACCTGTGTAATCCTGTCTTAGCCAAAGGGGGGAAAAAAAGAAAAAAACATTGATGTCAGTGCAGGATTTTCTGGGGATTTATGCCTGTTTAATTTAGATCAGAATTTGGCCTTTGTGGCTGGCGTTATAAAATACTTCATGTATTTATGCACTGGACACCATATGGTCTGTGCTCGGGTCTAGGGAGAGCAGAGTGCTCCTGGCTGGTGCCTCCCGCGGTCCTGGCTGCTTTGCTCTGGGTCCCGTGGCCACAGGAGGTGACCCAGCAGGTCTTGTGAGGACGTCTCCCGCCCTTGGGGCAATGGGAGAGGGGCACAGGGAGATGTGCTGGCAGCAGGAGACCTTGGCCTCCTGGAGACCGCCCTGCCTGGCAGAGCCTCTCCATAGTGGGTATGATGCACGGGCTTCAAAACCCTTCTGGGAGGAGGAAGGTCCCTATTGCTCTTCATCCTCCAGATCCCCATCTGTGACTTCCCGGTCTCCACGATAGGTGCTGTTTGTCAGCCTGGGGCAGGTGACAGCAGAGGGGACAGCAAGGGTTGGTCAGAGATGCTGAGTGGGGTCCTGCAGCCCCGATCCTGCCTGGCATCACCTCTGGTTTAGGGCCACTCGGGGGAGATGCTCCAGGAATGGATTTGGCTTTTTGCAGCAGGCTCGCTGCTATAACGAGGAGGAGTGAAACACTATTAATCCTGGTGAGAGCAACAAGATGTTGACGCTTCCTGAGCCACTCTGTTGCTTGCTTAGAAGGCAAAATTAGACTCTTCAAGTGGACTGACTTAGTTAATACGTCGTCTGTGGCTTCAGGGTCCATACCTCATTGCAGACATGGCAGAAACCGCTTGTCGTGGAGCTCTCTGGAATGTTTCGGGAATCTTTTTCTCCTAGAGAAAGGAGCACACCCTCCTCTCCAGGCTGATCATCAGCGCTTGCTCATTTTGCCAAGCCTATTAATTTAAGCAGTGTCATGCCTCTCTCGACCTCGGTGTTTTATCTTGTTTTGCTCATGCTGTGGTGAAAGAAATTGTTGAAACATCTCACAAGGCCATAATCTTTCTGTGTATCAAATGAGGAAAAATCTCGGTGGCAGTAGCTGCTCTGGGCGGTAGAGCGGTGTCTGGAGATGAAATGCCTGTGCCTGGCCCTGTGGCCGTCGGAGGAGACGCATGAACGTGCTGGCAGAGGCTGCCTCTCCCGCGCGGCCATCCCTGCCTTCGTTTGCAGGTGCTGTATGGCGTTGGTGTTGGAGCCTGTTTGTGTGAGGTGTATAAATATGCATGAAGCCATTCATGTGCTTTGTTGGATCTGGGGCTCACAGCACGGAGAATTAAGAAGCAATTTTAAAAAAAAAAAAAAAAAAAAAAAAAAAAAAAAAAGATGAATTGGAGGTGGAAAAAGCCAGCTGTAGATACTCCTTTTTAATATCCTCCAGACTGTTGCAATAGACGCATCCAGTCCGTTATTCCAGTTTCTCCTGATGAGATCATTTCATGAGGGGTCATCCCTGTGTGTCCTTGAGACCTCTGCAAGACACACTTGTGCATTTGCGTTTCCCCTGCTCCCTGGGTCCCTGCTCTCTCCTACGGGACTTCCCTCTCCCCATCAGAGGCCAGACCCTGATTAGCCAAACGCCYGGCTCAGGGCGCACCACCGGGTGCATCCGCAGGGTCCCCTTCCTGGGTGGCCCCAGCCAGAGCACAGGGGCTGCCCTCGCAGGAGGGCGAGGAGGGGAAATGGTTTTCCAAAGAGAGTTTCCTTGGTGTGGTGGCGTTCTCCCATGTGGAGCAGCAGCTGGATGCTGGAGCTGCGGTGGGTTTGTGCGTGGCCAGGATTCGGCCGTGCACTCAAGCGGTTCCAGTTCCCTCTCGAGCTGGGCAGGCGCAGACGTTGCAGGGAGCAGCCTCATGGAGGAGATGCTGGGAAGTGAGTTTTACTCGGAGCCTGATGGAGATTAAATTGATAAATGTGAAACCACTGCATCTTCTCCTGTGCTTTTCTGTCCTCTCTACTAAATATTACAGGCCACGCTCAAGGAGCCAGGGGCAGAATTTGGTCCGTACCTGTGACCTTCACAGCACGCATCATTAGACCTGCTGCTGCCTGCTCCTAGCAGCACCCTCTTTGTGCTAAACAGCTTTTTAATATTGATGTCAAGCAGTTCAGAAGTAGTTTGCAGACCTGCTTAACCTGACGGCTCAGACCCGCTAGCTGATGGCAGAGCTCAGCGGCCAGCATAGAAAAGGCTGGGCACTGGTTTCTACCCGCAAAGGATGGGGGATGAAGCATTGCGTGCGTGAGTGGTGCAAGCRTGTGAAATAGGGCACTTCTTGAGACCCTGCCAAGCCCTGACGCTAAAGTGGGGAAGTGCAGGGAATGTCGCTGGGTCAGTGCTAACAGGATTGTGGTTCCTGTCAGAGAGACCCCATGGTCTCGTGAGACCTGGGTCCTCAGGGAGACTCTGTCACTCAATTGCCTGTGTGCAGCCTTGGGCACGTCTTTGCTTATTTTTCCTTTTTCCCCTGGTTTGGCTGTAATCCGAGGATGTATCTGGGCACAGCGTGCAACGTGGCCGCCGGAGCAGGAAGCTGACAGCCGAAGGTTTCTGGGTGTAGGTTTTGCAGCTTGCAGCACAACGCCAGCCGGCAGCAAGCACGGCTGCAGGGGTGCAGTCGCATCTCTGGCTGCGGGGTTAGGTGTGCCTGTGCTGCCAAGCCCTTGCAGTAGGAATATTTACCGTGTAGGTGTTTGTTCAGTTCTTAGCCTGGTGGGCCAGGGGTATCAGATGAAACTTTTACAGGCTGCGGCAACAGCAATTGCAGGTATATAATAGTGGGCAGGATTTTTTTTAACGACTTTCATGCCTGATGATTGACCCAGGCACCCAATATTCTCCCCTAGACCAGCTATAAAGCTGGATTTTTCCCCTCTAGTATTTAGATTGAATAGCTTTATCCTGTAGTGGAAAAGAAAAGGGCAAGGCCCTCTAATTCCTTGGGAGTTTCTTCGCAGGGGAGCTGGCTCCTGTGGCTGTGTTTGCTGGGCTGGGAAATGCCCCCGGCCACGGCGGGCTGGCTCTGTAATCGCGCCAGCTGGCGTGTTGTGCTGCGACGTCGTGTGTCAGAGGGGTGCACGTGAGCCGCAGCGAGGGGTGCTCCATTATTTAAGGCCTCTTAAAATATGCAGGATGCAACCAAATTGCATTTTAAAAAAAAAAAAAATAAATAAAAAAAAACAACTTTGGGGGCTATTTGTTAGAGAGTGGGTGGTGGTGTGCTGTAAATAAGCTAATGGCAAACTAGTATAAACTGGGTGAAGATGTTCAGCTTGATGTCTAGCCTGAGTAAGAAGGCAGATGAAAAACAGGCACATTCCTGCTTGTTATTTTTCTTCTCTCTCAGTTAAATGGTTTTAATTGCATTGCAGGTAACTGATGTAGGTAACTGGAGAAGAGTTAAATTATTTTTGCCAGAGSTCCCACCCGCTCCAGTGCGCTGAGATTTCTCTGCCCGTTACTCCCGGAGAGGCTGCAGTAGGTGCTCCGGCAGCTGCAGGCAGCAGCAGAGGTGCTGCGTGGCCGTACTCAGCGGTGCAGCGCGGCCGTAACTGCTGAGTAACTGCTGGGCTTGTCTGGCAGAGGGTTTACAGGAGATGCAGATGGTTTGTGACCCCAGCTGAGCAAGGTGCTTCTGTGTAAAGCTTGTCCCCCATCACATAAATGGTACTGATAGCCTTGAAGTTAGCTTAAGGAAATTTTTGAATTACTGCTTTTTCCTGGTCATTTCAAGGCTGCTAGTATGTTCAAAGGATGAATTAATATTTGAAATGCCAGCTTAAATTCTACTGTTGTACATAAGTCATAAATCACGATTACTTTGCAGTCATGCTCTTCACAAGTACTCGGTTTGCAAGTCTCAGTGTAGAGGCAAAGGGGAAGGTAAAGGGCGTTTTGGCTGGGTCTGGTGCCTGGGCTGGTGCCACCCAGGCAAACTCATGGCGAGTGCCAGATTACGTAGCAACAGGTGAAGCTGTCGACCGGTGAAAAGCAATTCCACGTGACCGAGGTTGGTAGGAGACGTGGGAAAGCTCAGGCTGGAGTTGCGCTTGGAGCCAAATGTTGGAGCTCCAAGTCCCATCGCATCTCCTGACAGTCYCTGCCACTCCTGGGGTGCAGCCCTGGGCTGTGCAATGCCTGGTACCCGCCGTGCCATGCTGCTCAGCCCCGCAGGGAGCACGGCAGCCGGGCTGGGGGTGTGACGCAGGAGCCCYGCGGGGGACATGGGCCATTGCCTGGCTGATTGCTCTGCTCCCTACCCCGAAGAAAAGTTTCATGTAGCACCCAGGCCCCCATCAGTTTGATATGGATCATTTTGGAGCGATGCATCAGTAAGTATATAACATAAAAATGTTTTATTTAYATTACATCACTTGTCCTCAAGAATTCAACCCTTTTAATGGACGTGAGTGAACCCAATTTTCTTTTATATTTCAGCATTTCTATTATAAAGAGTTTTTTTTAAAGAAGCCTTTCTCTTTCCAAATGCATCCCACAGTAAAGAGAAGCTGTAGAAGGAATTGGTTTGACCTGTGCTTCCTTAATTGCTTTTTGCTCTGTGTTGGCCTGGAAATGGATGTTGCTATTATGTAAATTACTGCGATGGTGGCAAAAGAGCTCATGAGATCAGGTGTGTAGTTTCTGTCAGGAAAATAGGTTTCTTAAATGGAAAGCAGTGTCTACCTGTCCATAACCAGAGTCTGGGTCAGGCTGAAAACCCCAAATGATAATTACCTCATTTTCTGCTTCTGAGCAGCTCCACGGAGTTACTGTTTTGTGTGGCCAAGAGCAGATTTAATCTGAAATCTACTCTGAGCTCCTTTCAGACTCTGGAAGGGGATGCTCAGACGTCAGGTAATACAGCTCGGTCCACTTGTACCGTAACCTGGGCTCAGCGTGGCACAGCACCCAACTGCTGTCCCGTGGGCTGGACCACAGGGGCTTCTCCACCTCTACCTGTTGTGGAAGAAGCTGAAAGGAAAGAGCAGGAGCTTTCTTCCTGCTGAGGCTGAAGGCATGAGCTTGTGTGGAGTTGGCTCTGCTGCGGGTGGGACTATAGCCATGGTACACAGGTCACTGCATGCGTGTGTGTGCAAAAAGCAGAGGGGCTCTGGCAGAGCCTGCCCATCCCCGGGCTGGTGGCCCCTCCGCAGCTCTGCAGGGGTTTCGGGCTCAAAGGGGCTCCCAGGTCTCCCCGCAGACGCCTGCTGCATCGGCAGGTCCCCTTCTAGCCAGGGCAGGGGTCAGCCCTGGAATGGTGTGCAGCTCGCCCTGTATCTTGAAAAGTTGTCTTCTTGGGATCGTGTCTGAGCACCCAGGAGTCCTGGTCAGTACATGAGTGGTACATACGGGGTCTGTATCAAGAGTGTGATGTTAGCCACTTCCCCTGGGCTTTGGAGCAGATGGAAGTGTCAGATATGAGAGTAAATGGTGTAATAAGTGTAATGACTAGTGCGTGCTTGTTGGCGTTCAAGGAAACACTTCCTCATCTGTTTGAGAACAGAAATGATTGCTGCAGCAGGGGAAGGAACGGGGGAGAGCTGCTCCCTCTCCCTGCACCAGGACGGGAGCCCGCAGTGCAGAACGGCTCCAGCCCCGTGCAGCAAGTGCCAGCAACACAGCCAGTCTCTGCTTTCAGCTTCTCACCTGGGCTTACGGGCTCCTACGGTTTCCCTTTCCAAGCTGTTCTTGGAAGAACTGGTGACAGCAACAGGGAAAATTGTGCTCCTGAATGTGAGCAAAGAAAAGGGCTTATTTTCACAACACTAATGTTAACGCCTTCTCCTGGGTAAGGTCCATGCAACAGCGCCATGCACCTCAACCATCAGCAAATTTGCTCAGCAAATACTGGCCATTTTAAGAGTGGAATAAAGCAATTAGCCTCCGAGAAAGGCACATCCTTGAATTTTAAAGGCTCGTGAACTGATGAGTGAAGCTGAATTTTTGGCACACAAAGATCTCTCATCTTTTGAGAAAGCTGCTGTGGTGAAGCTGCGAGTTTGTAAACGTGAGGTCTAATCTAGTGCCACCTCTTATTGTCTGCGTGTTGAATAAGCATTTGGCCTTGGAAAATGTTTTCCCTGTTCTTCAGCAATGTCTACCTCTGTGCTATCTAAATGACTTAACGATAGAAGCTACAATGCTTGTATAATTAGCCCATTAATACCCTGAAGGAATCGACATGCTAATTACCTGACACGATGAGATTAGCAAGATGCTTTATAAGAATTCAAAATACTCGGATCAACAGTAAAATAACAGGTCCCCTTAGTTAGCACACCTACTCATTTTACAATCCTGACATGGATTATTTTTGAAGAATTGGTATGCCTGGGGTACTTCCACACTGTTACTTTATCCTGTGATTAATTGATGGCCTTTAAGACTTCTTGGTCTAAATTACTTGGTATTGTCTCCCAGGATTAGGCTTTATCTTCTTTCATTCTTGAAAAAAAGAATGGAAAAAAAGAAAGGAAAAAAAAAATCCTATATAAAAAATTAGGGAGGCATTTGGTTTGGGGGTACTTTTATGTGATTTTATCACAATATTTGTTTCTCTAGGATAATAAATCATAGCAGGACATGTAGCATAGCCATGCTAGCTACACTTGTGATCCATTGCCTTGTAGGAGAGCTCGTTAATAACTCTGACAGGCTGTGTACTAGTTGGAGATGGATGGCTTAAAATTCTTCACCGCATCCTCCAAAGGTGGCCTTTCCAAATAACACCAGCCTGTCCTGTTGACAGGGGCACTTCCTCGGCAGCACGTCGCAGAGAGCTGATGGCATCACCCCTAGATAACTGATGGTGACAAGCAGGAGAGATGCCGTCTTCCTAAGGGGAAGATGTACCCCCAATTCATTTTTAACTGCAGTTTGAAGATAGACTTACAATGCTCTGAGTTGCCGTGTAATTTTTTTTTAGTGGAATTATTTGGAGAAATGATTGGGACTTTTGAAGGTTTGCTGTTACCAAAAATATCCCCAGGTAATTTGATGTGGAGAAGCATCTCTGCCCATAAACTGTGTGTCAGAGCTGTGGGAAGGTATAAAGCGAGATGTAACCTTGTGCAGCTTTATTTTGGGACTGCACTGGCAGGTGGCACCTGAGTCACCCAGAGCAAGATCCCATACTGGTGCAGTAGCTAGGAACCAGCCTTTGCAGAGTATGGCGATGGTAGAGATACTGAGTAGCACATTAAAATAATACTAATTAATCGTGGGATATATTATAATAGGAAATACACAGCCTTGACAAAGATGCGTGGCTAAAAATGAGGTTGAGCGCTTAGTGCTTGGTGTCCTGCTGCCTGGAAGGGTGCGCGCTGCATCGGGTGGTGCTGCTGCCTGGGATCCCTTGCTGCCAGCACGGGTCTCCAGCAGCCCTGGGGAGCCGGTGCTGCTGGCAGGGCAGCGGTGGCAGCGCTCGGCTCCACGCCAGGCTGACGGCTCCACACCAGGCTGCGCTCCCCCTTTGAACTTGCTCTTGCTGCACAAGCCTGGGTGGATTTGGAGCCCCTGCAGACATTTGTTCTTAAAAATCCTTCTCTTTCCTGAGGAGATTTTTTAATCCTTAATATTCCAGCCAGTGCCCGTGGATATTCTGGCTTTAGCTTGCATAGACTTTTTGTTCAACTTTCTAATGAGCCGAGGCAGGGCTTCAATTTGCAGAACACAAAGTGCTTTTGCTCCTGTCCGGCAGCAGCGTGCAGCCTTTCCTGGGATCAGGCCCATCATTAGAGTTTGCTGCTGTCTGTGATCTTCTGTTCCAGGAGACTGGGCTAATCCAAAGGACAGGGTGTTGGGTTGATGTCTCTCCTTTGGTTGCTTTCCTGGACTTTAACAAGTAGCTGCAGCAATAATTATGGCAAATTGTTTCTGTATAAGCATCCCGCTGACAGCCTGTACGTGTGTGATTCCTGTCTCTGAGTCGGGAAGCTCTGGATTAGCACTGGAACGGTGCATGAACATTTGCATTTGGAGGAGGACAGTTTGAGATGCTGCTTGTTTCATTTACCCAGGTGTGGGCTGCTTGGCTGCTTTCATCATTTCACGATGCCCAGGCAAAGCTTTCGGCATTTCTTTACACGATGTAATTCTACTTCAAGGCCAGGTTGGATGGGGCTTTGAGCAACCTGGTCTAGTGGCAGGTGTCCCTGCCCATGGCAGGGGGATTGGAACTAGGTGATCTTTAAGGTCCCTTCCAACCCAAACCATTCTATGATTCTACTTCACCTACTCTTGCTAAATACCATGATAACTGTGGATTATCTGTAGTACAGCTTATTTTATTCCTTCCAAACTCCTGATTCGGTCTCTGACATTTTTGAGGTGCTGAGTTATATGCCAAAAATGCTGGCGTCTGGCGTGCTGTGTGTGAGGGGGCATTGGCAGGACGTTTGGCTTTCCAGGGGCAGAGGTCCAGGTGGACGAGCAATGCTTTTGCCTTGACTGGTCTCTGTTTCCGCTCTCCCCAGTGTACGGGCACAACGTGAAGAGCAGCAACGACTTCATTGGGAGGATCGTGATCGGGCAGTACTCGACGGGCGCCCCCGAGTCCAACCACTGGCGCCGGATGCTCAACGCGCACCGGACGGCCGTGGAGCAGTGGCACAGCCTGCGGTCCCGGGAGGAGTGCGACCGCGTCTCTCCGGCGTCCCTGGAGGTAACATGAGGTGGGGGACTAACGGCAGCCAGACCAAGCAGGCGGACGAGGGAAAAAAATAAACCACCAACTGAAACACCCCACCTCACACCCTACACGCACCCCACAGCAGCTCCATTGGATTGAAGCGGCTGCTGGCACCCAACCGGCCGCGCTGGCCTCTGCGAACCATGTCCCACCAGGTCCTGGCCGTTCCCCTGGGGCCACCAGCGGCCCGGCCGGCCGGACCTCTTGCTGCTTGCACCCGGCACTGCTCGGCTGTTTGCATCCCGTGCAGCGGAGCGCGTGGCCGGGCGGCGTGGGCTGTGCATGGAGGTGCCGCGGGAAGTGCTGAGCAGGTGGAAGAGTTGGGAGTTGCCTCCGCTGTCCTTCCAGTCCAAATCCATGGCTCATCCTCTTGGAGATATAAGTACCCGTGTGCTCTCGTTGGTGAACGTGGTAATTAGGCTAGAATATTTTTTTAAACGGTAGAACCTGTGGTGAAATCGATTCTGACTCCAGTTTTGTCCTTGTACTAGTTTTAACAGAATTAAGCTCCTGTTAGTACGTACGCGTGCATTTGTGTGCCGGGGCACGCGCGTGCGTGTGGCCGTGCAGCCCCGTGTCAAACGGATCCGATGTCACGTCAGCGGTGAGACCTACCACTCTCRATAGCAGTCTGTGTGCGTCAAGTAGATACAGTGATGATATAGCAAAGTAAACATTTCCAATACCATTTGTACCGGGAAAGCCAGCTCATGTCTTTTCAAACCTGTGTTGTGCAAAAGAAACCTCCTGCAGGGACTTTTGCAGTTAAGAAGACCCAAAATACACAATTTTAATTCTTTCACAGACTGCAGTGGCTCTTTCTGTGTTGTGTGTGTTAACCCAGGTAGTTTTCCAGGTCACCAAGTGAACTTAGCTACGGTCAAGCTGTCCTGTTGGTTGCTTCTGTATATTTTATTTTTTCACAGCATATTGTCTGGTATGATGCAGATTGTATATTTATTGAAAATAAAATTCTATTTAATTGTGCCACGTAGACTGGGGTGATACTTGTTAGCAGAATTCATCTTTGTGTTGAGCTCCATCAGTTATGTTTGTGGTGCAAGAAAAGCCAAAATGTTGGCGTTTATCCCCTTGTTACCCACYGCAGATGAACCAGGAGCAATTTGAGAGAAACTGGGGACCTGCTGATGGAGATCGGTCAGGAGAGCGAGCCCAGTGCGTTGGTCTGGCCGTGCGTGGTTCCCAGCCAGAGCACACCCAACGCGCTGCGGGTCGGACGTGTCAAGTCTCTGCATTGGGCTCTGGGTCTTGGTTCTTTGCAGGAGCGGGCCCCAAATTACTATTATCTTTTACTGCTCTATTTATCAACATTGAGACTACATAAAAATCTGTATCTTGCTTACAGCCCATTCAAGAAATCAAACAAGAAGAACATTGCCCTGAAGAGAGCTGGGCCTGGCCCGTGACTTTATTGTCTTTCCGTGTCTTCGTTTTGGAGAAGGAAGGATCTGTTCTGTCTTCAGCAGTGTTTATCTGTGTCGGGCCGGAAAGCCTCGGGGTGTTACGGATGGGTCGGCTCTGCCGCCACATCAGTGCTGCTGTGATCAAAGAGAGGAGGTGGGGAAGGGCCCCGGGCTCTGGCCGTATCCTGCTCCCTAGGCCACCTCTGCAATCGCTGGCAGGTAGCCCATGGCCCCTGCAGTGGCCCAGGCCCATGGCCCGCTCCCTCTCCATGCACCCCGCGGTGCAGAGCCTTCCCGTGGCTGTGCTGGTCCCTGGGGTCCCATCGGCTGCTTGGGAGAGGCGCAAACCAGCGTGCTCTCTGTCTGCCCCGGCTCAGGCCCTTTTTGCTAGAAGCAGGAGAGTTGCCTTGAGCAGAATAAAGGTGGTGTTTGGGGCAGGGACTTGGGGCTGGGTGCTGCGGGAAGCTTTGCCTTCGCTTGTGGCCCTTCGACCTTTGAAACTGGAGGTCAGAGCGATGACAGTCCAGAGTGGCACGCAGTGGGGCAGGCAGCAGTCATTTCCCTCCCCTCTGTTCATCAAATGCAGCCCAGAATGAGCTCCCGTTACCTCCCGTGCTTTTAATATTTTGATTTTTAAAAAGAAAACAACAGATACATGCATGTTTCATCTCTGGTTGTTGTTTGGCTGCTACGGTTAAGGACAGGTGAGTCTTAAAAAGCAAAAAAAACCACCTACCTCGGTACTTGTTTGGGCAGATGTCGGTGTGTTGGTCAATAGTCCTTGCTGCGRTCCAGCGTGTTTGTGCTCCAGCGTGAAGGTCTGTGTTGTAACTCTGGCAGCAGCATCCCCACAGCACGCTTCTGGTCGGGGACCTGCTCTGGTTTACATCGAGTCGTGGGTGTTTCGTTCCCTTCTGCGCTCCAAGCATCCCTGTGCATGGACTTTGTGTGACAGCCAAGTCTGATATGGTGACCCTGCYATCGTGGAGGAGGGAATGCAATGAATATGAGGAGGCTACAAGAGATGTCTCCACTCTGCATCAAGAAGCCGTCTCTCAGCGGCTGGGGGAGAGGGGCGGCGCGGACCCTTCTCCTGGGCAGAGCACAGCAAGGCCTCGGATAGAGGACGGCAAAAAAAGGCCTCGGTGACCTTGTTGCCAAACCATCACCCAGTTGCTGTGGCTGGGGGTGAACACAGGTAGGAGCTTACCCTTGGTGTGGTCACGCACGCTGTCCCCTGGTGAATACCCTTGCTTCTTACGTCAGCACGTAGCTGCCTGCTGCTCTCCTGCGCAGCTGGCGTGTGTCAGCAGCACAAAGCCACGGGGACAGCGGTAGCCGCAGGGCTGTCCATGGGCATCCTCTTTCCGAGCATGTCGTGGATGGTGGGTTTCAATTCTAACCTGCCTCTCTGCAAGGTGAAATTCCTCCTCTGTCCCACAGCGAGGTCGATAGCAGATCTGTTCTCTGGCTTCCTCCTGGTTTGTCTCAYCAATAAATCACAGCGGAGAAGGAGCCCAGGGGGGAGTCCTGGGCAAACACGCACTGTAGGAGGCCGATCTCTTCCCGTAACTTGAAAAGGCTCAGACAAGGGGCTGTGGTTTCAGCAGTCGCTGCCATCAACATTAATATTCTTCCCAYGTGGGGTCTATGGGCAGCAGCACGAGCTCTGGGCATCCGCTGAAGCTGACCTGAGACCTTGCTCAAGCACTGGGGATGAAATGTTAACACAAGGCACTCTTTGCCCATGAGTCTGTCCTTGGAGCCAGGCGGTCTCTGTTTCACAGGGAGGGCGGTGTCGTGTACATAACGCTGCCAAAAATTGGTGAGGAAACCCTGAGGAAAGGTCAATAAAAGCAGGATTGAAGCACACTAAGGAGCTCCCGACCTGGAGGGCAACCAGAAAACAGCATGGGGAGGGAGAGGAGCAGAAGGGCTGAATAAACGAGACGTGGCCGTGCTCCCGGGGCTGCATCCAGCAGGTAAAACACATCTCATGTTCTGTGAAATCGGAAGGTAAGCCAAAGTGCAGCTGCAACTCCAGCCGGCTCTGCGTGCACGACATGCTTGTACTTTCCCAGTGCTGGGAGCAAAGCTGGTGCCCAGCTGCTGTGCCGGGCACGGAGCCGCCGGCGCGGGGGGCGGCACGGGGGGCTCGGTGCTCCCGCCTGCGCTGGAGGGGGGAGATGCTGCTGTGGTGGGTCTGTCGTTAGAAACGGGATTAAAGTTACTCTGGATCTCTGCTCTCTCTTTAAGCATAAACATTTGTGCTTTGGGAGTAGATTAATACGCTCAAAGAGTTTTGTTCCATAGTTTGCTGATAATTGCTTATAACACTGGCTTTATCTGGGGATGGTGCACAGTGAAGAAGGGAGAAGGCATGCCTTGGCTTCTAATACTCTTGAATTCCATTGTTTTTAGTGGTCTGATATATCAATAGACTTGTCCTTGAGCCATGTAGTTTCAGATCAATGTATGGAACTGCAAATGAAAGGGGGAGGGGAGTTTTCTTAAAAGGTTTTATTTAATGCAAAGAAATATGAAAGTTGACTGGATGAGTTACTGTCTCTGGAGTAAGTCTGGATACTTTGCTATACTGAAAGCTTTCTGTCACCCCAAATTGTTTCTACCTGGATCTTGCCTGTAAAAACGGGGGTCATCCCAACTGAAGTCCCAGAAAACGCTGAAAATTTTAATCTATTGCTAAAAATAAAAAGGGAATAGCATTGTCTGTGTTCCTAAGCAGTTCATTCAATGCTGATTTAAGRCATAAATTCAAAATGGAGCAGGACCACAAAAATTTCCTAGCATTTGTGCTTATACTGTTTCTCTTACCAGTGCAACAGCTAGGAAAGGACTTCATACATTTTTAAAAATCTGAAGTTTATTTCCAAAAAATTTTTGACCACAGAAAGGAGATATTAACAGTCAATCTTATCTAGCATAATATTGACTGCTGCCTGATGCAGCCAGCACAGCGCAGTTGGGCAGTGCTAAATTGGGGACACAAAATAACGTCTCGGGAAGCAACTGGGAGGGTAGATAAGGGACTTCCTTGCTCGCCTGCAGCCTCCGGCGTGTGACAAAGGGTCTCTGGGAGGAGACGTGCACCCCCCGAGCCAGGCCGTGGCAAAGGTCTGGGCGCAGGTCCCTCAGGGTGGGATGCAACGAGCGCGCCCAGGCTCAGCTGGCGGCGGGTAGGGAGGCGCGTGTCGCCGGGAGAGCCGCTGCTTTTGGGGGAGGGAGCAGCACAGCGCCTATATCCACCTCCGCGCCGGCAGCCTCCCTGGCACAGCCGGGAGGTCCTGGACCAAGCGGCGACCCCTGCAACCGGCTGCCTGCCCCGTCCTCCCTCCCTGGCGATGGGCACCGGGTGGGACGTGTGCGCGCTCCTCTCCGCAGCGTTGCTCGCTGCCCAGGCTTTCCCCCAGACAAACATAAAGATCAGCCAAGGTGAGTGCAAAGTGTTGATTGTGGCTTGGGGTAAAGGTAATCCTTAAACTGCAACAGCTTTAGCAGGGAGAGGAGAGCGCGTACCTCCTGCAGGGTCAGCAGCTGGCTCTCCCCTTTCTCCAACTGCTCCAGAAATCTCTGACTTTCCTTGAAATCAGCTTTCTTCTTCACTGGGGGATGTGCCAAGAGCAGCCCCGCGCTCTCTCTCCCAGGATATTGAAGCTGGCTTTGTTTCTGTGTGTGAGAGGCTGTGCTTTTGCCTTCAGCAACACGCGCTCGTTTGGCATAATGCTGTGGACCTTCAGCCGTCCCTGCCGTGGGTCTGGCGTGGATGGCAGGGGCAGCAATAACTGCACGGAGGCACAGGCATGAGTGGTGCGGGACTGCAGCCTGGCAGGGCAGGCGGGGAGGACCACCGTGGCACCTGGTTTATTTATTCACACTTATTGCATGTGAAAAGTGGCCACAAATAAGTGATTCCCCCTTATTCCCCCCCTTTTTTTTTTATCTAAGCTGTTGGTGACGGCAGCTGCTTTCTGTCACTCAAGGTTCTTGCAAACTTTTTCATGGGTCTGGCGTGAGCAAGAGTCGCTGCTCTGAGTTTGTTCGCGCACTGTTAGATTTGTATGGGAACGTGAGCGGAGAGGGACTCCTTAAGTGCTGTTTGGTGAGTTTGTGAGAAAAAGGATCGACACAAGCCCAGCTTTCCTGCCAGACGCCTAATCCGTGGGAGTTTCGCCAAAACTAATTAAGGAGGAAAAAAAACCATGCAAGATAACTCCTATCTGTTAGTGCCGGCTGCAGGAGGGCTGCTGCCGGCGCCTGCCGTAGCCTCACGACTACAAACATACCTGGCAGAAGATTTGAAGCTGTAAAACCAGCTTGGTTTTGTTACAGGATTTAGAAAACCAAAGCCCTCTGTGTGAAGGGATGTCACTTCCAACATGCTTCAACTGGTGTTTAAAATTTTACTTGGAAATTTGTAACATGTGCTTTAAAAAACACATCAGAGTGTGTAAAATATTGCCCAGTTATTAAATGAGCTTCACGTCCATCAGTGGATACCATCCCCTCCAGCTCCATACATCCCCCAGACGCACAGAGACAGAAAACCCTCCCATGAACTGCTTGTTTTGAAGGTGGATGCTAAGCAAGAGACTTTTTCATCTGCTAATGAAAGATAAATATTGCAAATCACATGAAGGTGGGATTGTTTGTCCATGATGACTGTGGTGTCACGGCTTAAGGACATGCTCCTAAAGCCGTGGGTGACCTGAGGCATCCCAGCATCATACGGTAGCACTGTCTTAGCCCCTGCCACACGCTCCTGCCCACCAAACCCCCTTTTTAATGCTTATTCTTTGGGTTTATTCAATAAAGAGGACGTGGGCTGGCAGGAGGGATGACGTGGCTCAGCTGGCACTTTGAACCCCCCCGGCCAGGCCGCAGGCTGCTTCTGCTGAAGCTGTCCTGGGGGGTCCTGGGGCTCCCCTGTCCCAGCCCTGTTGTCTCACCCATCCCCTATAACCGCCCACTGCTCTGGCAGCACCGACACAGGGTAAAAGCCGTGCTGCCGATCTTCCCCATGGCCCCGAGCTGGTAAGAGGCAACTTGGTGTCAGTGAGCTCCAGGATGCTTGTCCTGACCCCCTGCTCTGACCGCTGGCTGGGGAGCGCTCCCCATCCCTCGCTCTCAGCATCGCAGCCCTTGAGTACCAGCGGAGGGGCTCCACGGGCAGCTCTGCCCTGGGAAGGACCCAGCCTTGCATGTGATGGGGATCTCCTCAGCTCTTCTCCGTTGGCATCAACTTCAGACAAGCCTCTTGGGCGTCGATGGACACTCTCCAAACCCAGCTGCTTGCCAAGAACTGAAGAGGTTCACTTGCTTTTTCAGGTCAGATGGCAGCATTAGCTTATGGATGTGCCAAGAGGGGTGTTTCAAGACCATGCCTTTCGGTGAGGTGTCTCCTAACATCTCTAAGCTTTTTGGTAAGTCATCAGCTGTTGATGAAACGGAGCCCTTCAATGCTCTGCAGCAAGAAGAGCATCTGCTGCCAACACTGATCTGATCCGATCTGCTGTCTAAAACGCTTTGATGGAGATGCAGTATCCCCAGGAGTCCTCCTTGCATGGACATCTCTTGCCAAGCTTGTCCTAGCCCCAAACTTCGTATCTCAAATCTGCAGATCGCTGGAGGTGAGGCAGCATTGCACCTTGGGATGAGGCTGTCCAGGAAAAAACCTGCTCTTCCCTGGCTGAGTCAGTGYGAGTCACACAGTTGGTATTTTATCTTTTCAGTAGCATCCTGGAATAAAAAAAATCATGAAACTGGCTGGGGTTTTCTCAGTTAATTATTTTTAGCTGGAAAGTGGCCACTTGGGGAAGTGAAACTTTTTGGCAGAGCAGTGCCAGCTTCTGCAAGATTTTGACAAGTGATTTTCCCGGCGGTTGTGCAGTGGGTCTCAGCTAGTAAATAAGTAAAAAGGCTCCAGTTTTGTTGGCGCTAACACAAATACAGAGAGCACAAAACTCTCTTTCTGACCCAAAGTTCTTGTTTTCTAGCTTTTCTGAGTTAGTACCAGCTGCCTGATATGAATCTTACCCTCAACCAAATTTGGACATCTATTTTGCTCGTGCTGTGTTAAAACATGGCCCTGACCTTAAAGCTGCTGCACTGTAAATAAGCAAGGGGAGGAAGCATTCTTGCCATCACTTTTCACCAGGAATTTGGGGACAAATGGATGAACTAACTTGGGGTCGGCAGGAGCCCCCGTCCCACGGGCAGTGGCTGTGCTGCTCCTGCCCTGTGCGGAGGAGCTGATGCTGCTGAGGGTGATGTTTGCTGGGGTGCTTAAAAGTGAGGATCTGGACTAAATAGCCCCAAAATGCTTTCCCTGTCCCCTTTTTAATCAAAATACCATTAGCAGCTGCTGGCTTCAGTTATGAGGTTTTCCTACGGAGCCATGAGTGGGCTCATATACTCACAACCATATGTCCAATTTCTTATGGCCTTTCTGCTAAAAATAGCCCCCAAAGACCCCAGATAAAGCAGCACCCCTAGTTGTTCCTGCCTGTAAAACTGGGAGCAATAGTTCTCCTCCAAAGAGACAACCAAAGCCTCTGATCCTGACCTAACAGAAAAGATGCTAATTAAACGCTGACCTCCCATATTTTCCTTTTCAGTATATTTAACCTTAAATTCCTTCAGGCACCTCTGGTTCGCTGAAGCTCGTCAAATTAATGCTACCTAATGGGAAGCAGTACGGAATAACAAAGAAGGACTGTCTCCATCTCTGACTTGGTTTCAGCTGCTCTGAACAAAATGAAGGTGATTTTCCTGGATGATCGGGGCGCTGACAGGCCTGGCTTGGAGCCAGGGCACTGGGACGCCCGCTGCAATTAGCACTCGGGAGCGAAGGGCCCCGTTTGCCGGGGATGCTGCTGGGTTAAGTCCTGTGAATTTTGCCACCGTGCTGCTAGAGGTGAAGAGTTCGTCAAGGTGCTTCACAGCCTCTATAATAAAACCCCAGTTGCTGGGGGAGCTGGTGGTGCCCGTCTGCCACAGACCCCTGAGGTGCCCTCGGCAGGAGGGCACAGCAACCTGGAGTCACTGTGAGCCAGGACCAGATCCCAGCCCTGTCCTGGATGGTGGGGACGTGCCTCATCTGCAACCTGGCAGTGAAGCTGAAGCCTCATCCCATGGGTTTGATCCTCTGCCCTTGCTCTACTTCGCTTTCAGTGTGGCTGGGACCCCTGGCCGGTGCCCCGTGGGGAGGAGGGCTGGGCTCCCAGGAAATCACATCAGCTCTTGGCGTTCCTGGTCCTTCTGCTCTATTGCTATAATAGCAACAATTTGCTTTTTTTAGGGCTATTCTAAGGTTTTTCCAAACACAAGGATGGCTGGGTGTGAATCCAAGAGCTGAACCCTGCATTGCCACTGAGCTGGCTGTGGCTTGGCCACTCTCCCATAAAGCTGTTCCTCTTGTTTCCAGCCCGGCATGCCTTATCTTTTTCCCTCTGCAGCCCATAACGAGCGCTGATGAGGGCGGGATAGCCCCTCGCTGCTCTCGGTGGGTTTGTTGCTGTGGGGTGCAGGGCTGCTCCCAGCCACGGCTCCTCCAGAGCGAGCGGCCAGGGGTCCCGAGACAGGGGTGATGGGGCGACAGCCCCGCAGGGTTCAGCACAGCGGGTGCTACTGGCAGTCGGGTTGGCCTCAGCGCCTTGCTCAGGAGGAAAAAAAGGCTCTTTGCATTTGTCATCTGGGAGGGGTGTGTGACAGGAGGGACCCAGGGGCTGGCTGGCAGGCATTTGTAAAATGCTCAGAGATCCCCATGTGGAAAGAGCCGATGAAATATGAAATTATTGCCTGGAGCTGCCAGTGCTGGGGCAGGGAAGGATTTGACTCCACGAATGCTCCCGTAGCTGCTTTGAATTCACCTTGCCTCTCCTTTTCCCCACACCGATGCTGCCCTCGCCACTCCCATGTCCTGCGCTGCCGCTGGCAGGCTTTTGCTCTCCCCACCCTTGGGAAAAACCATTCCCCCTCAGCCCTTCAGTACCGGAGGCCCTGTAGCACCTCAGGGTTGACCTCTCCGGGCTTGAGCCTGTTACCTGCTTGGGTAGCTTCATGGCATCTGATGTGTGCCGTAACCCCCTGCTCCCCCCGCCCTGCCCACCTCCCCGCTCACTCCGGCAGGACCCCATGGGGATGCGGGAACTGGCTCTGGGGGAGCTGGCAATTCCCCAAGGCTCAAAAACCAGCAGCTAAGAGAGTTAAGCCTATGTGCCACAAGATTTGGGGGTTACGCGTGCGTTAGTGTTGGGGGGGTGTTCTGCATGTGCACTGCATCCTCCCCACGCACGACGGGGGAGCGTGACATGGAGGAGGTCAGAGGGAAGTGTTAACGCCGCTGCRGTGTTTACTCAGCAGCAACAGCAAAGGCTCCAGAAATGCATCCTGCCCCCCCCAATGGCCTCTTTTGGGGTAACTCCCCTGCTGTGCTGAAAAGTGGCGGGGGAGAAGGAGCAGCCCCACGGAGCCCCAGCTCTTATCTGGTGGCAGGAGGCAGATAGGCTGGCACCGCTCCCGGCGGCACACGCGCCTCGCCTGGCTATTTATGGGGCCGAAATCCAATGCGTGCGTACGTGCACGGCTGTGTCGGGGCCCAGGGACACAGGGGATGGTGAGGGGATTTGCTCGGAGGGAGGAGGTGCAAGTTGGCCTTGCAGGAGGCGAGAGCAGGAGGGCAGAGTGYGGCCATAACCCTGCAGCCCCCGGCTGTCAGCTCCCATCTCAGCACGGCAGCTCCGGTAGTGCCTGACAGAGGCGAGAGGAGCCCTTATCTTGGTTTCCCCAGGAGCAAATGTTGGTGCCTTTATTTTAAGCACCCTCTGCCTAAAACGACRTCAAACTGGCTTGAAATGTCCCTCCTGATTTAGGCAGATGCTAAACCCGAGAAACCCAYGGCTTTTGCAAAATGTGTTTTGGCTTTTGCAAACTTTTCCACAGCTTCTGCAACAGTTGATTTTTCCGTGCATTTGGTGGTTATTTGCCTGGGTGAGGTGGGGGCAGCAGGGCTGGGCAGTGCTGCTTCCACTGCCTGCTCGGCTGCCCGGCCACGCTGCTTCGCCATCAGCTGCTGGATGTCCTCTGCTCTGCCCCCAGCCATGCCGGAGCCCGTCCACGCCTACTCCTGCCCGCTCTTCTGGACAGAGTACGAAGGCCATTGCTACCGGTACTTCCCCATCAACAAAACCTGGGCTGAAGCTGACCTCTATTGTGCCGAGTTCTCCATTGGCATCAGATCAGCCAAGCTGGCCTCCATCCACAGGTGAGGGGCGCAGAAATATGTCATCCTACCCTGGCACGGCCTGGGGAAGAAGGAAAATGGGGACAAAGTCCCGTTCCCACAGCCCAACCTCTGTGCCAGCTGCAGGCTCRTGTCCCAGCCTTAGCATCCCTCTGCAGCAGTGACCGGGCCAAGTCTGATGCACTGGGCACACCAAGGTGATGTGAAAAATGACTTTTCCTGGCCTGGCAGGAAAACTGACTTAGTATTCTCTAAATTTCCCAAAACTGCATTTTTTTACTCTTGAAAAAGGGATAGAAATACAACATGATTACACAGGCTTTTTCCCCCGCTCCCTCTCCCCCAGCTCTTCCCCACACTACGCACCTCTTGCACAGACCCGGGAAAGCGATCAACAGCAATTAGAAGAGGGGGACCCATTTGGCCATGCCGTAGGGCGAGTGCTTAGGGGATGCCTGACCATTTGCCTGATATATCCCCTCAGCGGCTCCGTATTGCTCTGTTTTGCCAGCTGGGAAGAAAATGTCTTTGTGTAYGACTTGGTGAACAGCCGCGTGCCGGGCATCCCCACCGACATCTGGACGGGGCTCAACGACCTGCGGCAGGTGAGAGCTCCCCGCAATTGTGTGGGAAATGGCTTTGAAAAAGTCACTTCCCCGTGATTTCCCCCTGGAAAGCCACTTGGTTTTCTTCTTCGCTCTTTCTAGCCCCATCAATCAGGTGGTGGCGCAGGGTCTGTTGAGCAGCCCATGGGGGAAAGTTGTCATTTCATCCTCTCCAGTCTGCTTTTAAAAGAAAAGTGTTACTAGAATTAATAGATTAATAATTACTAATTATTCACATCATACTTTATTAATGGATTAATAGAAAGAGTATTGTACTGCTGGTCCAAGAAAAGCAAATAAACTGAAAATGTCTCCAACGTCAAAAATCACCAAGTTTCATTGCTTTCTTGTGATACTCTGCAACTTTTCAAAGGTGACATGTTGGAAATATATAGTCTAATACGTAACACAGAAGAATCGAGACCGTCAGGAGAACAGTCCCATGCCAGCAAATTTTTTGTAGATATTGGGAAAGGAATGGAAAAGAAAAAGGAACAGGAACACAGAATTGGGTGGGTGTGTTAAAAAAATATATGGGTTTAATTTCTGGGCTTCCCCTGGTGAGAACACTGCAAATGCTGGGGCTTTCCGGGGTAAGTTTTCAGTTGTAAAACCCAAACGAGCTGTTTGGCCTTTGCTGAGTGGTGACGGTCTCCTGCCGTGTCCCTGGGCTGTGTGGCACCGGGGATGGGGACAGGGACAGGGACAGGGTCTGCACGGGAGCAGGACCCCCCCCTGCCCCCGCAAACATGGCTCTGCGATCGCCGCCTTTCTCCGCTCGCCCCGCGCCAGGAGGGTCACTTCGAGTGGACAGACGGCTCCTCCTATGACTACCACTACTGGGACGGCAGTCAGCCCGATGACGGGATCCACTCCATCCCGGAGGAGGAGGACTGCGTACAGATCTGGTACAGGCACAGCAGCGGTGAGTGCCGCGCCGGGTGTCGAGGGCATCTTAAGTCTTATTTGCATGTCAATAAATTCAATCCACTGTGGCTCGTGCTTTTCTGAAGAGGTTGCTGGCAGGCTGAGGATTTGCATTTTAATTTTTTATTATTATTTTCTTTTTTCTTTGCAGAGAAGGAATGTGTTTTCTCTTTCACCATGTACACACATACACACACACTCGCTTTCACAGCCCATCTCCCTCTCCCATAGCAGCGGCAGGAGGGGAGCGTCATCCACTTTGAAGAATTACCGAATTTAGCCGAAGGTCAAATTTTCCCATTTCCCCTCCCACACGGGAGGTTCGTGGAAACACCCATCGGTTTGCCAGCTTTTCCCTCCCTCACTCAGGCCAGGGGCATCTYGCTGAAGTGGGGCAAGACCCTGCTTGTGCAAAAATCCCACTTCACACCCTCATTGCCAGTGAGACCAGTCAGGTGTATCCAGACCCCCCTGGACATACCTAAACGCCCCATCCATGGGTAGCCTGTTGATATTTTGTGGGGTACGGGGCTGTGTTTGCAGCTGCCTCCCCGCTACCATGTTCGAGCCGGGGCCAGACATCCCTGCCAGCATGCCCAGGACGGGGACGGGGATGCTGGGAGAGGGCACGGCTGGGAGCAGCGCAAATGGAAGCACATCCAGGGCAAGCCTTCCGCAATGGCAGGAGGTCCTGGTCGCAAGGGCAGTGCACGGTTACCTCCTCRTGCCTTTTTTTGGCTAACGCCTTGTTTTTTGGGGGGGTAGCACTGCGCTCCTGGAACGACAACGCCTGCGGCAGAGCCTTCCCCTTCGTCTGCAAGATCCCCTCGCTGGCCCTGGACTGAGGCTGCCGGCGCTGCCCGCGCCCCCCTCATTTTGGGTCACCTCTCCAGCCGTGCCAGGGAAGAGCGGCCGGGATGTGGCACAGGTGGTGAGAGCCACGGAGCTGCTTGGCACCCCCAGCCAGACCCCAGCTGCGAAAATCCCTCCCGGGAGTGCTGCGGGGACGAACTCGGCGCTCACCCTCCCCACGGGCAAATGGCGATGGGAGCTGTGTTAAACAGCGAAGGAGCCCCCAGGCCTGAGCTTTGGGTTTCAGATCAACTATCGCAGCGTATTAGAGGAAACCTATGATTTTATCAATACACCAAACCGTTAGCACAAAAAAATAGCCGTGTGTAGGAAATGATTTTGCCCGTTGATCTGTGAAGAGTGGAGGAAAATTGTTATTTTCTGTTAAGTTATCCAAAATGCCTCTTGTGCGCGTTATTTTTCTCTCCGCTACAATAAACAGCACACAGCAGGTGGAGGCTCCTCCGTCTTTCTAGCGCTTGAGTAGCAGCAACTCCCCGGGGACGTGGGGTCTCGTGCGAAAGGAGCTGCTTTTACCCCAAGCTGCTCTGTATTAAAAAGGGGTGTTGGGGGGAGCAGATGCCTGGGAAAGTTTATTTTGTTGGCCCCAACTGGTTTTTGGGGTCCCCGAGGCAGCCTGTGTGCACACCCTGCCCTTCGCCCAGCCCCCATCAGCCCCACAGCATCACCGCACGGGGTATATGGGGCCGCTCGGCACCCCACGGCTTCGCAACATCTGTGGCCACAGCCGGTGAGCAGGGCTTGGCCCTGGCTGCTTCGGGCTGAGGGAGTTACAAGGGAGGCGGGCGAAGGGCTGATGCCCACCAGCTGAGGGTCAGCCCACCCTCACAAACCTTTCCTGGGTGGGGAGAGCTCACAGCGCTGGGTGCAGCCCTGTTTCCTAGTGGGATGATGCTCTTTCCTGCAGCCGTTGCTGATGTCCTCCCGTTCTGCGCTGGCACCACAGAGGTGCTTTTATCTACCAGGTAAATAACTTCTGGGGAGGTGTGTGTTGTTGTGGCAGCCCCAGTGTGCCTTGAGTTGCTCGGTGGCAGATGGGACTCCTCATTGCACGTGGGTGAATTTGTGGGGCCTGGGTGCAAGTGAGGCTCTGGTGGTGCCAGGGCCCAAGGGAAGGGCAGCACTATCGAGGCAAAAACATGCTTCTCCGTCAGGGGACACGGCTGCGAGGGCGCTACTGGACCCAGTCGAATGCAATAAATCCAGGGCTCCCTGCAGGGTGACACCTCCACCCCTTGCCCCGGTCCCGCACAGCCCCGTGGCATCCAGGTGGCTTTGCAAGAAGCCCTGTGCGGAGGGGGCTGCCTCCCCCTCCRGCCCCTTGCCCTCTCTTGGGAGCAATGTGTCCCTTTTGTCCCTGCTCCGGCAAAGCCCCAGGGTCTCACGGCACCAAAGCAGCTGGGACAGCCCTGGGCTGCCCCGTCTCAGCTGCTGCCTGCAAAGATGAGTAAAAGCATCCTCATAAAATTGCCTGGTCTCCCTTGATGTCACCGTTGTAGAGACATAAAGTTTCAAAACTAAGACTTTCCAGAGCAATTGCACTGGGTACAACGAGGTAAATAACTGAGGCTCCGCTGGGAGTGTCTAACCGCTTTCTCGGGTGTCAGCACGGCTTTCAGCTAAAATACATTTCCACTTGGAGAGAAACTGCAAAACTTGGTGGAGGTAATGGCCGTGTTGTAAGTGGAACATATGTGTTGGAGCAGGTTTCTAAAATCAGAAAATACTGTCATCCCTGATGATGTATTTTTATATATATAAATATTGTAATATAATACATATAAATGAATAAAACATATAAATAAAAATATATTATTTTTAATGGATTGTGTATATATATATATACACTATGCATATATTTATATGGAAAGTAAGCAAGTTGCATAATTTTCAGTCCTGGGCAGGAGACAGCGTTGAATGTGGTTTCTCGAAGCTTTTGCTTGAGGAACCATTTTGATCGCTGCCCTAGAGGTCACCGTGGATGGGTCCTGTGCCCGCTGCTGGCACGAGGACAGCAGGGTCGGGCATCCGAGTGGCACGGGACATGTGTCTGACTGACTCCTGGCTCCAAGCGCCAGTGCTGAAGTGTGGTCCCGTCTCCGTGGTGGAGATCAGCCGCACYGCAGGGGACCGGAGCCAGCACACCCCACAGAGCCCCCTCGGGCTCGGCCGTGCCCAGAGCCCATCACCCGGACGGGGAGGGTCGGGGTGCCGGAGGGGCGGCTGCCCCGGTGGGTGACGCTGCCGCACGGTGCCAAGCTCTGCTCCGGACTCCGGGCTGCCTCTCCCCAGTTTCTTTTCCCGGTTCCTCCCGTGTCCCCTGTTCAGAGGAACTGGGAGTTTGTCACAGCTGGGGCTCGGTATGCCTCAAGCCAAAAAACTCTTTTTTCCCTGCAAGTGGCATGAGATGTTTCAAAAGAAAGGTTAAAACCTTCCCTTGGGAAAGCGTTTGAAGACTTAGGCCCTACTGTGGCTAAAAATATTGCTAATGGGGAAACCTATGAAAGCTGTCAGCTCCAATTAACATCTTCATTTCCAGGTAAAAAGAACTGAACATGCGTGACCTGAAAGTCAGGACCAAAGTTAATAGGGGCTTTGTTTTGCAACCTCCCCGGCTTTCTGCCCAGACTCCAGGATCCTTACTTAAAAACAACCCTCTCTCCTCGCTAGTGTCTTCTGTTTCACAGTAATAAAACAAAATTCAGAAAACAACAGGAGTTTTCACTTCCCTAACGAACTTTTAGTGGATCTGGCAAAGTCAGTGCTCGGTGGAAGGCTGGACGTGCCCTTTCCCTTGGCACGGACGGTCCTGGGCTTTGGGTGGCCAGGAGGAGCTACAGCTCTTTGGGCTGAACTTTTTTTTTTGCTTTTCTGTACTCCTTGTCCCATAACTCCTAACTCCCCTGTTATCTTGAATTTCTCCATCTATACCTTGCCATACGGTGCAGGCAGTGGGAAACCTGGCAGCGGCAGGACTCTCCCACACCTCTCCTGCACATCACTTGCAAATGACTGATGCCGGAGGGTCCTTTTATGTCTCTGAGTTTTTTAGGAGCTGAACATCTTCCTTTGTAACGCATGAAAGTCAGGGTAAGTGTGAACAGTGTGTGATGTAGCCTGGGAGTGAACAAAAATAATTGTCTCTTGGTGACAAATGCCTTTACCCTCCTATACCCCATTTCATGGTCTGTAGAGACAGCATTGCCCCCAGCCCTGGGCGGAGAGATGGGCCCACCTGGACCATTTGCCTTTTGATTCTTTTTTTTCCTATTATTGTTCTTCTTTATTTCCTGAAATACACTGCAGGATGTCCAGGGAAGGGAGCTGCGAAGACAAGTGCTGTGCTTGCCGGGGCGCGCTGGTGCTGCCAGCCGGCAGCAGCCTGCCCCGGCACAGGCAGCCTGGTGATGATTTTCCTCCCCAGTTTCTAATCTGGACTGCTCAGACGGCTGGCTAGGCTGGGCTGAGCTTTCCTTTCCTCTATTCATTCACTAAGATCTTTTTCCCCTGAAAATTACTGGGAGGATGAGGCCTGCACAGCTGAACTGTGAGCTTTTTCTTGTGCATCTCCTTTTCTCTCCCCCGGTTTCCCTTGGGTTTAATTGCCTGCCCAGCGGAGCAGCTCCTGCCCCAGGGCAAGGATGCTGCAGAGCGGTTCCCTTTGACAGGGAAGAAAAATATCTCAGGGCCAAAAAAAAAAGGCTTCCAGCAACTCAGTGAGTAAATCATAGACGTTTACTGGCTGTGGCAGTGAGGTCCATCACAAAAAAAAAAAAAACCCAAACCACAAAACCTTATGATAAATGTTGTTACCTATCTATGCGATGGTGTTAGCATTAAACCCCCCAGCCTTGGTGCATCCCACACGTGTGTTGCAGGGAGAGATGGAGCAGTGGGGCATGAGGAAGGTGAGCAGGATTTGGCCCCGTGCTGTGTGGGTCCCAGCGGATATTGGCTTAACCAAGATGTTCCTCCTGTTCTGCGGGGGGGGGGTTCCCATCCCACCTTGCACCAGCTGCTCTCTGCTGCTGCCGGGGAATGAGCGGGATGGCGGGGAGCCGGCGGGGACAAACCTGCTGGGAAATGCATCTCCTGGGCACAGCTGGGCCCAGCCGCCCCTCGGGCGGGCAGGGAGCTCGGCTGAGATGGCCATCAAGAGAAGGGCCAGAGATGTGATTGAAGGTGGATTTATAAACTGTGCAAGCTGCTGGTGTGTGATGGCACCTTAATTAATTGCAAAAGCTGAGTGAAGCTTCAAGCAGTGCYGGTTTTCCTCCGGGAGAGGCTCGTTGCTGCCGGGGGCTCCTCCAGCCCGGGGACCCCAGGACGGGGCTGGCTCAGCACAGGGGCTGCCTCACACCAGCACCAGGGCCCGTTCTGCTGTTGATTGCTCCTTATTGGTACCCCAAAATCTCCCTGTCTTTTGTGGCCAAGGATTTCCAGGCTTCCTGCGAAAACTGCCTTGATGGGGAGCGGTGGTCCGTGGGTCGGGAGCCCTGTCCCCCTTTTGGCGCAGGGCTCTGCGGCACAGCCACCTAAAACGGATGGTAAAGTTTTTTTATTAACTGCTTTTGTTTTGCAGGGGCTTGGTAACTTGGCTGGAAACTTTCATTCCTGGGTGCAAATTGTTAGAGACACTGCTGATCAGACGTAAAGCGCAGATCTAATGAGAGAGCAATTCCCGCTGTGGTTTCTGCTCGTAAAACCGGTCAGCCTTGAAGGCCACAGAGCCAAAGCGCAGGTGACATGAGAGAGAAACGAATCACAACTGGCACCGTCAATGTGAATCCCCTGGAGTCAGTTAGCGAGGGTGGAGCTTTTTTGGGCAGATTGCGGAAAGAGCTGGCGCTCCTCGGCAATACCTGGTTGCTGGCCCCAAGTGAGGTCCCGGGTGCCACGCTCCTGCTGCGTTGGCAAAATGTAGCTGTATTTGGTAATCTGCAAAAGTCTAGTCCAGCTCTTGGGGTTACCATGGCAACTAGATACTTGCTCATTTGTATTTCTTGAAAATTATGCTGAGCTGTTGATTGTATTGTTTGTGCAGCTCTTTGTCAGGGGGCCGAGAGAGCGTTGTTTGTCAGGGCTGTATGGGAGTGACTGGTGCCGTTATTAAGCAGATTTCCGAACGGGAACTTTGCTTGAGTGTGGTGTGTGTTATAACTGCATCCCTCCCACAGAAACCCAGTAACATAACCCCTGGCCTAGGAAGTGTGTGTTTGTCTGCTCATCCCCTCTGACATCCATTTGTACTCGTGCTGTTGCTTGGGATAACACAAAATCCGAGTGACTTGCTGTGGGAGACCTTGCTAAGGACAGGACAGGGGAAGGCTTGCAGGAGAAGCTTTCTTCTTGTGCCTTCTTAGCATGGAGGGGACTCTAATAAAATATCCTCCTTTGGCTGCACTTGGAAATCTGCTGCGGGGTAGGAAGGTGAGGAGGTTTGATTCGAAGGTAGTTTGAGGAATCGCTGTCTCCCCGTGTGATCAGGAGAGGAGGCGAGAGCAGCGTGGCTGGAGGGGTCCCGGGAGCAGCCCCCGCCAGCTGCGATGGGAGGGCTGTGGTCCTGCTCCCGGGGGAATAGCCACTGTCTTCTGCTTCCAGAGTGTGTGGAGACTTTGAGGTTTGGGAAAATGCCAGCTTAGATTAAATGCTTACTAATTTTTGGTATTGCAAAGCTGGCACTCACTGCAGAGCACCGGGAAAGGACGGTGCTGCAGGGCTGGCTTGAATTTTCAGAGGTCGCTGTAGAAGAGGATAGGGAAGGGTTCTTTTTTTTTTATACTGAAGACAAAGTTAATTTGATTTGGATGGTCTTTAGACTCAACGGCCATGGGTTCCCGAACATCAATTGACCCACAATCCAGCAGTGGTTTAAGAGCTCAGTGTTTGTTGTCAAGTATTTGTTTAACGGCAAAAATCCACTTGCCACTAATTCCTCTTTTATCTCGTTGAGATAATTAAATTAGGAGGCAGGACATCGTGGCAGGTCTGCAGATGATAGAAGCAGTTTTGTGCAGCTTGTCCACATGAGGATGTAGCATGGGGACTCCTGGTCTGCTCATCGGTGCTGGCACTGGTGCCCGCATGGAGCATGGGGGCTGCTGGGCCTCATCTCCTCCATCACGGCCAACCTCCTCCATCTTCCCACCACTGGCCGTGGGTTCCAGCCAGCAGACACTGAACGTGAAGGTCAGAGGCAGAGGGAGGGGAAGGAAACGGCAGAAGTGAGGGTTAGAGCAATTAAATGTGATATTTCATCTGTGTGGAGGGCAAGCACTTGCGGGAAAGGGCTGTGACCTTTATTAATCTCCAAAGCATCACATGAAGTCATGGTCCCAAGTAAAAGCTGAACACAAATGACAAACGTATTCATCTAATATGGATAGTTACCCCGGATTTAGCTGGGTTGTGAAAGTGATTATAATTTGGTAATAGCAATAAGATTAACAGCTCTAATGAAATCTTAAATGCCAGCTTTGTAACCTGCCCTTTTTTCTGCATCGACTCCATCGAGCGACCTGCTGTAGCTGTCTGGGGGGCTGCGTATCACTTTGCACATGATCCCTCCTATCCCCCATGCACACCTGGCCTGATTGGGATCTCGGCATTATTTATYACCCTGTGCCCCATAACCACACAAGTAACAGGGAGTGGCTCCTGCTCTGGCAGTAACGCAGGCAGGGCACCAAAAATCCTTGCTCGGATTCCACATTGTTGGGTGTATTCCTGCATCTACAGTAATTCATCCTTCATTGCACGTTATCCTGGCCCCCTGGGTGCTCCCTGCGTCTGCGGGGATGTCCCTTGCAGGGACAACTGCCAGGGCACTAGCCATCGGGCTCCCAAAGCATGCTGGCACTGGTGGGTTTGGTCCCTTCAACCCTGGGTACCCCCAGGACATGACTTTTGGGGAAGGACTGGTGAGTTTGTGGCTTTTGGTGGAGCGGGGTGAGGCAGTGGAGAAGGATGCTCGCAGTTTCTTTCACTCCTGGTTTTGGCATACAACCATACAAGGCACAAAATGCCTGTCAGGGTGGGGTTTTTAACTTTAAAATGCCAGTGCCGACTCTCACTGCTCATATTATCTGGCAGCTACAGCCACCACATCCTCTCTCGCATTGCTTTCTCCATTTTTCTGGTTTAAACTGAGCAAACCCAAAAAAAGCTGCTGTTTTGTTCAGACGGCTCAGTGCAGTGAATGACCCATTTTTCTTCTTGGATGAGTCATGGATCCTCCTCTGAAAGATCTCATTATTAATATGCCATTTGAAGAATATGTCTGAATTTTCCAGCAGTGGCAGCAGCCTTGTCTGTGCTCACTAAGGGAACTTACACAATTAATGGCATATGCCAAATGGCTGCACCCTAATGCAACGGATTTAGCATCTATGTATTTGTAAAGGATATATTGCTTTTTTTATGGGCATTTTTAGATACAACATGCTTAGCACTTTTTCCTTATTAGAAATTTGTTTAAATTCTTCTCATAAGCAGGGGAAGGGGATCCCTCCCCAAATGGTATGTATGTCTCACAAAAGAGAAGCAGAAGAGGATGGGGCTGGTATTTTTCATGTGCAGGATGGTCACGGAGTGGGGTTGCAGCTCAGGGAGAGAGCGACCATCACTCCTGCGTCTCGGCTGCCAGGGCAGCACATCCCAAAGCCCTGCTCTTTGTCTGCACAGACCTCGTTAAGCTGTTGGAGAAAATGAACTCTTGTGACAGATGCCCCCTACAAGGGGAAATGCAGAGTCCTAAGGGAGGAGAACAGAGTCGAGTTTAGTTTTGGAAGAGGCCAAATGCACCGTCTGGGCTGCCTGACCCCCACCTCGGAGGGAGGCAGTGTGCTTCTTTTATAACGGTACCTTTATTTACAAGCTGAAATATGTTTTCCCTTACATTTGTGGACCTCCTGCCTCCAAAACACCACCTGAAGTGTGACTTTAAACAACACCTTCTTAGTCTAGCAGATATGTTAATTCAAGGGTACCAAATGCAAGTTGAAGGAGGATTATGTTCCTCCTATTTTCCATTTGTTGGTTTCCCCTGAGCTGCATTTTCAGAACTTGACTTCTCTGGAGCATCCTGCAAATGCTCCTTCTGCAGCAAGCCTAGTGAAAACATTTAACCATATATACATACACATACATATATATTCACTATATATACATGTTTAACCATATATAAATACACACATATATATTTACATATTGCATTACTATTATATCATAACCATTTTATGTACAAACACACACACACATCCTCTGCCATCTCCCACATCTCACTCTCCCTTTCTCCCACCCCCTGCAGACTAACCAGCACTAAGGTCTCACCCATGGACATTTCTTCTGCAGAAGAGCACAATTACATGATTTCGATGTTTTAAGTGACATATTTCGTAAGATTTACATGAAAACCTAATTTCAGGCTGATTATATACCATGGGAAGTTGCGGTGCGTATCACCTCATTAGCCTGATTAGCTGGCTGAGCTGAAGGACGAGCGCTCTGTGCTCTGCTGAGAACGGCTTATAGAAAAAAGGCCCAATAGTCAATAAGGTTTTTGGCAGCACCAAGTATATTTACTGGTTTGGGGGTAATTCTGTTTATGGGGATTTTGGGATCAGCCAGGTGCTGGGATTGGCCCTGTGGATAAGCGGCTATTTGTGCGGCTCAGCTCTGCTGGGAGACCAAGACGTCCCCCTGATTAGATTAGTTTTGCACACTGAGCTCTGCCTTTTTTTTTTTYCCCTAATCCCATGCCTATTATTGCAGATCTGCTGAAAATAACAGGTCTTTGCTGATTTTGGAGCTGAGCTTGTGGCAGGGCAGAGCCTGGCCGCATCTCAGCCCTCCCCTTGTCGCTGCCGAGCATTTGGGCRTGCAGAGGTTCGATGCACGGGGAGGGGGGGTTGTACATGGGAGCAGGGGCCACACAATTTAAATTACCAGCCACTCACTTTAGAGGCTTTTTAATTTTAAATGGAGGCTTTACACGTTTGCCTGTCTGCCCCGAGGCTCTCAATGTGGGCTTAAGTCCCACTGATTTAGTGGACAAACAGCGATTTAGTGGATTTAGCCATGGTCCCCGAACAGCACCAAGCAGCTTGAGCCTGCTGGGGACTCTGACCCATTTTCTGATTTGGGGGGACCTGTGGGATGGCAGCGTTACCTCCGAGTTGGGCAAGAGGTTTCTAAAGAAAGAGGTGACAAGGGAGCCAGGCACAGAACTCTGGGGACTGGGGCAGTCGGCATCCGTCTGGGAGCGTGCTGCAGTCTGTGGCTTCGTCCCTGCTGAGGATGTGTCCCAGCCATGCCCTGGCCCAGCCCTTCATCGCTTCTGGGAACACAAGGATCAGCTTTTTGGGGCAGCTCATGTTGGTCACTGGTCTCTTGTGTCCCCTGCAGCATGGTGAAGGTCTGCCCCACGCTCACCCATCCCAGGAAGCAAAGCAGAGGTGATCTCATGTGTAGCTTCATTAAACAGAAACTGATGTTGGATTTGATTAAAAGATGGGAGAGAGACTGAGAAATAAATTAACCTCTATGGCACTCATCGCCCTGGGAAAACCAGCGCTGGGAGTTTGCATCTCTGGTGCCTCCTGGAGTCCCAGGCAGAGCCGCAGAGCTGGATAGYAGGTTTTACGTCGTGTGCATTGGGGATCGAATCTTGGCCTGATAAATCAGAAATCCCATCTGCCCGATCTCCGGTCGGGTAGTTTCTCTGGGCCTTGCTTCGGGTGAGAGCTGTGCTGGGTCAGGGGTGGCCGCTCGCTCTGTGGGAGCTCAGCTGTCACAAGGCTGAGTCTCCTTCTTGGAAAGGCTGCAGCTGTTGTAGGCTATTGTGTTGCAAGTTATCATCATGCAGATAGTGCAGCACATCTCTGCTGCATCCCTGGCAGTCTCTGGCATCAGTATGATTTCCTCTGGCCGCCTTTTGAATACGATTTTGAACAATCAGTGTGTGACTCTGCAATAAGAATGCTAATTAAGTGCCACTTCCACAACCACAGGGTTAAATTAGTTTCAGCTGTCACCGATGACTTATTGAATGTTTGTACTCCTGGATACTTTTTGTGATTTTCTTTAAATGATTTAGTCCCGAGTCCAGTGTGGTTCCATTTAAATGGGATTTGCCCAAGCCTGATGGGCTTGTGTTGATGTTGCATTGGAGCTTGCCTGGGTGCTGCAGTGGTGGTGGTGACCCAGAGCCATGTGTGGTGCAAACGCGGTCCCCAGAAGAAGCCGCTAAGATGTGTAACAAGGGTAGGTTGTTCTTGAATTGCTTCAAAAAAAGAGGAGGAGAAGGCGGACACAATGATATATTGCTAATTCATCTGTCCCTGCCCGTGTCCTGGGCCAGGTTATCGTTTCCAGTGTGCTGGAATGAACCCAGAACAACACTGCTAATGACAGTGGAATTGCTTCTAGACTTACATTTGTGTGGTTGAAACTAAAATCTGTCTGTAGTTTGGGCTAAATCTGCCTGTCAGCGTCTCAGGAGAAGGAGCCACCCAAATACTTTTTGCAAGGTGGAATCTGATCTCTTTTAATTTACCAAAAGATAGACAGTTTGCTGTGGGTATCTTCCGGCTTGGATTCACCATTAAAAAAAATCAAACAGACTGAGTGTTAGTAGTGCAGGTCACACGAGTGAGACAGCAGGAGGGTGGGATGCCAGGATGGAGAGCAGCCGTGGTGGCTTTCCTGGGGTCCACGTGTCTCCTCCAGGCACAGAGGGGTGCAGGAGCCGATCTGCAGCCACATGCCGACTTTGTCACCAGACGGGTGACTTGCCGCGCTCCCTGGTTTGGCGCATGCTGTCTCTCCCTCTCTCCCTCCCGGATTTCTAAAAAAGCATTGCCATATGTTGCATGAGCTATAGGTCGTAGGGGATGAATCACGGCTCCCACCGCTGAAATGAGGCTGTCTCCAGCTTGGATCTTGTCATCATCAATAATATACGACTGGTTAGGGTGACGATGTGGCGGTCAGACCAGTGCCGTGGGGTTGGGGTCAGGCCGAGAAGGTAACCCTGAAAGAGCGAGGTCGGACTCAGAGCATCCCTGGCCCTGCACAAGGTCTGGTCCAACGGCAGTTGAAATCCCATGGGCTTTGCTGGGGTTTGAGGTAGACCGCAGGGCTGGGGGTGTCCCTCAGCTGTGTGGAAATCCAGCTACTGCCCCTATTTCATGGGTTTTCATAGTCTGGGAGAGAAAAATCCCACTTGGGCAGCAAGTTCGCCTCTATACAAGCCTCAGCTTTCAAAACTTCGCCAAGCCTTTTGATGCAGAACTGATGCTGAAATGTCCCAATTCAGGGCTACGTGGATTATGGCAGTTTTGATGAAATCTGCTTCCCCTCCCTGGTCTCTGTGGGTCTGAGAAACCAAGCATGGAAGCTGGTGCTAAAGCTGACCCTGAATTTCACCCCAAACTTGATGTGTTTCTTTTTTGTTTGTTTGTTTGGGTTTTTTTGTGGTTTTGTTTCATTTTGGTTTGTTCTTTTTTTAAAGTGAAGGGTGGGTTGGTTGTTTTTTCCCTATTATTGCCTCTAACCAGCCCTGCAGGGCCAGGAAAAAAGATAGGGCTGATTTCCTTTCCAATTCCTTTGACATCATTCAAATTGTTATGTGATCTGAATTTGGCCCAGTGGCATCTTTTTGCTAAGTGAATGCTCCAAGATAAGATAAAATAAGACGCTACAGCTGGACGCTACGAAGAGGAGATGCGGGCAGGGCTGTGGCAGGTACCTGCCCTGCACTCGCCAGCCTGGGCAGCGCTGTCTTGCCAGCGAGGGTGCAGAAAGCTGATTTACAGCAAGGACTTCCCGAGTGGTAGGAATGGTAATGGCTCATCATTTATTAGCATTTTCTTCCTTTCATACAAGGATTAGTTGCTGGTGAGGGACTAGTTTTCTGGCTGAAGTAAAACAAATAGGAGTGCTTTGGATAAGATGCCCCAGGTGAGAAATTGCAGCCAGAGGTACAAAAAAACCAGGAGCTGCAACAGAGCAGGGATGGGGAAAACAAACGTAAAAATAATATCTGACCAGGATCTTTCCAGAAGAGAGAGGTAAGTACATGCAAAATAAAAAGAATCGGTCATTCTGCATGGGGAAATGCCCAAAGTGAAAAATCCCTGTGAGACAGGGAGTTCCAGTGAGCAAGCCCAGAAGGATGCAGTACAATTGTCAGTGTAGAATTGGTGACTGAAGAACAAAAGCAGTTTCCTCTCTAGTTCTCTGAATTGCCCTTGCAGTGATTTATTTTAGTTAAATAATTCCCCTGCTAGCTTATTTGGGGAACTGGGTTCTCTGCTAACGACAGATTTTTCATGGAGCCAAATTCTGTGCTGATTTACTTCGTGCCCCTTCACTGACTTCCCGGGCAACGCCCAGGGTGTAAAACAGTACAGCTCCTGTATGCCAGACTGAGAAAGATCCCTATTTTCATCATAAAATGCCTTCTGCAATACTAAATAAGCAGTTTAAAAACAAAGCCTAAAATCACTGTTGTTAAGCCATGACTGCCACTGGCCTCTGCCTTTTCTTGAAGGTTATTGATTGCCACCGTGGATAACAATTTTTCCTGCTTGGGCTTTCTTTCTCCCCAGGCAGCTGAGTTCCCAGGGAGCCTGTAGTTATCTGTAGTGTCCTCGTGCCCAGGGCATGGCCCTCATCAGCTGGGGTGAAGTGTGGGGTGTCCCGGGGAGGACATGGTGGCTCCTGCGATGGCTGGTTTGCCCGGTGCCACTTGCCTCCCTGCGGAGAGCTGCTCTGCAAAGCCTGAAACACTGCTCGATGCCTGGGGTTGCAGCAATGCTGCTCTGTGATCCGAGGGAGGCAGTTACCATTGCTTATAAACATCCTGCGGAGATTAGATCTGTTGGTCCTTTTTCCTAGGAAAGCAGCTCAGCTCTCTGCTTTGTTTGAACACTTCAGCACAAGCTGAGCATCGGAGGAGCCCTTAGGACGAGTTACAGACGGGTACTGCGATAATGCTCACTCTGCTCCTCGCAGCACATCTGCAAATACACAAAAAATATTGTGCTCTTGTTTTTCTATTATGCTTATTTTGAACATGTAGTTTCCAAACAGCTCTGGGTGTTTGGTTTTTCCATTAACCCAGACAGGGCATCCTCGAGTACCAGCAGAAACCAAATGAAATGCCTGCCAGCGTAAGCAAATCTAGAGACATTATGCTCTGCGTTTTGCAAGAGAGACGATAAAGATCCTATTTCCATGGCAGGTCTCTGTAATGTTTGTTGCTGCTCGTCCCCTGGCAATGCTGCTGAGGTCACGCCAGGGCTGCGGGCCAAATTCGGCCTGGGTGGAAGCACCGGGCTCTCCTTGGCTTTGCAGAGGGTAAGGCAGTGCCTGCTGCATCCTTGCCTGTCCTGCCAGTGCTGGACCAGTGCAGAGACTTTTAAGGAAGCCCAAAAAATCAGTGGGGCTGAGATATTTCACACGCTGCCAAAAGCAGCTTCCAGGTGTCACAGAGGCTGCCCCGCTGCTGGAGATGTCTTTCTTCCCAGGCTGGTGGGTCCTCCACGTTGCACTGGGGTTACACCAGGGTTACCCCGAGGTTACCCCACGGTGAGGCTTGCCCAACTGGCACAGGGATGACCCAGCTATGCATCCCTGCGGGCTCCAGCTGGGCAACCTGAAAGGGGAGCACTGGCTCTGCTTGCCCCGAGGGGGACAGCAGCACCCGCAGGGGCTGGCCCCTGGGCAGTGTCCAGCCCCCGGAGCTGCTGGGGCAGCACAGAAAATACCAAGAAAAAGGAGGGGAAAGGATGTGACTGCATGGGAGCTGCAGACAGGGCGTCTGCCCCCATGGCCCGGGGAGCGCTGTAATGGAAACTCATTGCATCTGCGGGAAATCAAGGAGAAACCAAGCATGCTCAGCATGTTTTCTGTCAGTTTTTATTTACCGTTGGTCCAAACCCCAGATTCCTTGTTTTGTAAAGCCTGGATCTGGGCTTTTGGCATGCCTTGCTCTGGTTACTTGTGCCGGAGAGCGGCAGCTGGAGCAATAATGCCCTCGCGGAGCAGAGGACAGAAAGTAGTCGGGCTTAATGAGCAGCTGGCACATGGCAAGTTTTCCATGCTAAGGAAAACATTTGATGCATTTTCTTTAAGCAAAGAGCCCCGAGGAAACGTTTCCCGTTGAAGCTGGCTCCCACRGGTGGCTGGAGAAGGTGGGTGCCCTGTGGAAAGGGGCTGCCAGCTTGGGGCTCCCCTCCCCAGCAGGCGAGGAGGCCGTGGCATGGTGGCGTTTGCAGGTGAGGCCACCTTGCTGCTTCTAATGAATGCTGTCACTAATTAATTCTGTCCCTAATTCTCTGCCCAAATTTCCCATATTGGCGGCAGCGGGCTGTCCGCTGCAGAAACCCGAGCCAGAGGCTCCCCGAGGTGATGGAGTGGAGCTGTGGGTCCTGCCAAAACCCAACGGTGAAGGAGTATCTCTGGTTGGTGCTACCACCCGAGCAGACATGGCTCGCCTCAGAGGCTCTTCTTCATAAAAATTTATCATAATTAGAAATTATTGTCCCTCCCCCCCCGAGTGACACCTTTCACTGTTGATACTTCCGATGTGACAGCGTTAAGCAGAGAGGGCTCAGGTCACGCTCATGTTTCACACTAAATCTGCCTGMGGTCATGGTCAACAGTGAGCAGGGATAAAGGGTCTGTCCCTCTCCAAAAGCAGTGACCGAGGCTGCTGCCCTGCTGTGCGGCTCCTGGGAGATCATTGCTTCAGGCCAGGAGTCCCCAAAGGTGGGAGTCCCAGAAGCATCCTGGAAGGGGGTTTATGCCCCTTAAGTTAAAATCCAAGTGATGTTTTAACCAAAACACTGGGAACTGGGGCAGGGCTGTGGTTGGGAAGCGGGATGTGGACGAGGGATTTGGCTGGAAGTGCCYGGGGCAGGCCAGGTTGGAGCCCTGCCAGCTGCCTCACTTGATGGCATGGCAAACACCGGCCAGGAGCCCATGGGAAGGAGAAACTCGGCAGGGAGCCGGGCACGAGGCTGCAGGGGGGCCCCCTGTTAGAGCCGGCAGTGCCGAGCAGCAGCAACATTTCCCCTGCTGTTTCTGCCCGCTCTGGATGCAGCACTGCATGTTGGGTTCATCACACCCAGAGAAATGAAGCTTTTTCTCCTTAATTTGGCACAATTTGACTCATGGAGCTGGGGTAGCTTCCCCGCCGCAGGCTCTCCAGATCTGCTGGACGGGCCCCTGGGGAGCTCAGCCCTGAAAACGCTCAGCCCTGACTTCGACCTTAATGCACCGAAGATGTGATTATCCTGACGCAGCACAGCTCCTGTTGTGCCATTAAGCCCCGTTGCCGATGGGCTTCTTGATACAAAGCGGCTTCCTCTGGGTGCAGACACCCATGTCACCCACGGTGGGGAGGGACTCTCACCTCCAGCTTTTCCGCACGTGCAGATACCATGATCTGCTCTGCAAATCTGAATTTCCCTGCAGCTCTCCATCCCTTCTGTTTTCATAGGGATTATAAAGAAAATCTTTGCATCAGACTTATTGAAAGCAAACCTCAGGTTCTTCTGTTTGCAAAGCACCAGGAATGAAGGAGGGATGGCTGCGATCCCAGGCAGCAGCAAGAGCCTGGTGGGATCCCACGGGAACCGAGCTTTCGCAGGAGCTGGCAGGTCAATGCACAGCAGGCTCCTGGGGGTGCACACAAACGAGCTCAGCGAAGTCAGACAAGAAATAGGTGCAGGGTAGGAAAAAAACAAGCAAGTGGATGGGATCACATGGTGGATATATCATCCTGGGAAAGGCAAAAATCAAGACTCAATGTTTTCTCTGAGTCTCTCTGCTCGAGCTCTGCCGGTGCACTTGAACTAGAAGAGGGTGTGCACCGGGGGCAGCTGGGAGCTGCACCGCGTGGGGCGGCACAGGAAGGAAGAGTCATTCCAGATGCAAAATTTGGCAAAGGATGCTGTTAACTTTTGTCTTTTTTCTCCCCCAAACAACACTCAGAATGTGAAGAACAAGTCCTTTCAGTGACATCTAGCAAGTGCCTGGATGGACAGCCCAGCATCCGCACAGTGCTGATGGGGATGACCAGGCGTGCGTGAAATGATTACTGCTGTTTCTTCCGTGCGTGGCAATGCTTGGCAGGGGCAAGGCTGGTGCCGTACGCAGGCAGCAGCATCGTCCCTGCCTTGCATGCTCACAGCCTGCGTGGCCGCCACTGCAGCCCCACGGTTGTTGGTCTGGCTGTGTGCTACAGCAGATGAGACAGGAAAATGTCCCTCCGATGTGCATCGCGACTGGATTAGTTATACAAGTTTGTATGCATTTGTAGGGAGAGAGGGAGCTTTTGCAGCTGCACATACGTGAGAGAGTGCTGCCATCTTTTGGTTATGCAAATCAGGAGAGGTATAGAGGAGTTATAGAGGGGTCCTATGGCAACTTGGCGTTGGCTGGGAAAATGTTGCTTGTGCACTACTTTATTTTGTCCTGTGTATTTTTACCATTATTCCCATTACCATGTATTATTCCTGTTACTGTGTGAAGTGACCCTGGGTGTGAGGGGAAAGCCCTGACCTATGCTCAGCGCTGGCCGAGGGGACACCATGGTGGCTCCCGACAGCCCAAGCCGGGCATCCAAGCAAGCGTACTGTGTTGCGGGACACCAGCATCCCTCTCTTCCAAACAAAATGCTTGATCAAGTTTCTATTTTTAGTTTTTCAACCCAACATAGATAAAGATCTTCTGTAAATTTGAGAATTAATTATTGAATGATGGAAAGTCTCAGGCTTATCTATTTGCTTCAGTGGCACACTGCAATATCTGGAGCCACATAATTAGCACTTTCCTGGGTTTAAARATGGAGTTTACAATCAGCAAACAAGTGAGCACTCTATTATACAGTGTTTACTGTGTGTGTGGCCCAGGATTGAATGGTAAATACTACCACTAAGCACAACAGGTTTCAGAAATGAACTTTAGAAAATAGGATATCTGGTCCCTCTCTGGTGAGCACCATCCAAAGCTAAGCATGACTCCATCCATCCATCCATCCATCCATCCATCCATCCATCACCACAAAACCCACCAGTGAGATTTCTCTTAAAGAAAATAGGTTATGCTTTAACAGCTCCAGGGCACCATCAGCTGTAGAGGTTATTCGTCGGTACAGCAGCCTTTCTTTTTCATTTGTGTGGATCCAAACAGCTCATCTCTGGTCCTTTGCCTTTGAAAAGGAAAAGAAAATGGAAATTATTGGAAAGATAAAAGTGAATACTCATGGCTGCCGTGGCTGGACATAGGAAACGCGACTTGACGGCTCGCTTGCCATGCTAGGCTGGAGCCGAGCTGCCACCCACGCTGCAGTGGCATGTTTGGAAACCCACTGAGGTTGCTTTGTGCTGTGTGATCCCTTCTCTGGCTGGGAAGCACCGTCCATTGGCGTTTGGTTCGGCTCCATCACAGCCGTGGTCCTGCCCAATGGTTTGGCTGCAGCTGCACGGTGCTGGGCTGAAATACCTCCCCAGGGGGTCACCCTGATTTAAACATCTCTTTTGGGGTGAATGCTTTTGGGAGAACAGCCCTGTGAAAATAGCCCTGAAGAGATATCATGAGCTCTATAGGTCACTCCTATCCTTCCCATGGCAATAAAGCCAATATTTGAGCAGTCTTGAAAAAAGAAAGAAAAATTGCCTGGGGAGATGAGAAGGTCAAACTGTGCCAGGTATTTTGTTGATGCAGATGTGATCCATTTGAACGTGACACCTCTGGCAGTGACATAAGCTGCTTTCCCAAATATAAGGCTGTCAATATATCACTTTTCCAATATAGAAAAATAAATTTCAGTGATGCTGCACTGAAAGAAGGTGAGGGGGTGGGGGGACGGGGACCTGCTCTGAGCTAATAGCCCTTGCTGAGAATATGAATGTTGAACTGGCGCATTTCAGGCTGTTTTTCTTGCCTCTGCCCAAATCAACAGCAGTGAGTCATCACGGCAGACGGTATCAGCTGCCATGGTGTTCGCAGCGGTTCATAGCGCAGGCTGCCGAAACCCGCTGCTTTCCGCTGCTGCTGACAGGAGCGGCTCCGATCCCAGCCATCCTCAGCACCAAAACGATGATCACTCAATGAAATTGTGGTTTCAGGAGCCAGAGACCCTACATTTTATTTTCAGTACCAGAAGAAGCAGTGCTGTGCTCCCGCGCTGGGATGGGAGACTGCGAAAGATTGGGCAGAGTCCATCCCTGCGGGCGCTGGGGAAGAGGAGCCATGAGACGGGCGGCCCAGCGCTCCTGCCTGGCAAATCCCACAGACGCAGCCCCCCGAGGGTCTGAGTGTCGTGGTACCGTTGTGATAGTGATACGGAAACTCTGCAAGAGGTAGACAAGCAAAGGTCTGGTTTTAGCCTCCTTCTCCCCAACTTGCCCTTTGGCCATCCCTATGCCACCATGGCTGCTGCCAGAGCATCCCTGCGGACGCAAGCCCAGCGTTTCCCCTACCCTACCCCATCGCAGSAAGGAATAAAGCGAACGGGAGCCAGGGCCAGCTGGGCCATGCCGCAGCCCCCTTTTGGTCTGTGCAGCTGAGTGCCTGTCTCGTGGAGACGAGGGTGTTGGGTGGGGAAAGGGGACTTTGGCACCTTGGTGTCCTGGCCCGGTATGAATTCAAGATACCTCCAGGGCATGTCCCCAAACCCGTGACTGGGGCTCCCTGTGTGCACCCACTTGCACAGAGCTGGTGCAAGGTTGGTGGGGTCCAACTCCTTCCCCATGTGGAAAGGCGGGGTGGGGATCAGTGTCTGGGTCTCCCCATGGCCCTGCGGGTAGGAGGCTCTGCTCAGCACCTCCCCTGCCAAATCCACCACTGCCCACCCCAAAACCTCCTGGCTGGTGGCTCCAGGAGGGCCAGCGTGGTGCTCGGCAGGGCAGAGCAGGCATCCTGGGGCAGTGCCAGGGCTGAATGGGCTGTGCAAGCCCTCTCCTCCAGGACCACATGTGCACACTGCCAAGGACTGGGGAACACCTGGATTTCTCTAGGAAAGCTGCAGGACGTGGATGTTGCTGAGCAGCTTTTGCTGAGCAGCCTGACATGATTGAGAAGGAAAGCCTCAGTACTTGTAGTCGTTTTCCAGGATTGACCAGCATGGCTTAGCAAAAGGTCAGTCTGTGGCTGGAGCCGACCGACCGTCCATGTGGGTGCAGGTACATACCCACAGCACCGGCAAAAATAGCAAGTGATGAAACATGCTGGCAGGATCTGGGAGGATTTAGTTCAGTTTGCTACAGAGGGAAGTATTTCAGTAGCTTTTCAAGGTCAATAGAGATGCTCTTTTGCCTCGAAAGTCCTTGTCACCACAGCTCCTCTGCCTCTTGCTTGGGAACAGAAATGCGGTTGAATTTAAAGGAGCAGAGCTGAAAGCTGCTGCTTCGGCACAGCCTGGGCTTTGCCCTGCGAAAGCCCCAGCTGCTCCGCTCAGGCTTTGGGAAAAGACAACCTTCTCCACTGCCCAGGCAGCTCCCTGCGCAGAAAGTAATGGGATGGGGAAAGCGTGAGCCTGCATAATCATCGCTATTAACGCCGTCAGCCTGGCCAGTCTCCAGAGGCATTCTCCCTTGAACACCAACCTCACAGATATTAATCAACCAGCCAGGCAGATTAGATTAACTGGATTTCTGCATCCAAAGCTGACGCTGATATCCACTGATTGGAAATCACTCCAGAGCACAGGCAGTTAAATAGGAAGGTGTTTCCTATTCCCATACAAGCATTTCTCAAGGAGATAAGGATTCATAATAAGAGGAGGCAGAGGAGACACGGAGCAAGGCTGAATTAGCAAGGAGTTTGGTATGCTTTTGGTCTGATGGTTACTACAGCCTCAGGAATTTGCTAATTAGCTGTGTGGGACAACTAATTATCTTGTCAGCCAGTAAGTCAAATAGTAATTCAGTTTAAGCACACTTTTTTTTTTGCTATTTGGAAGCATATTTGGCACTTCGGCATCTCCGTGCGCTGTTGTGGTGCTGCACAGGCTGCAGCTCATTAATCCCCCCTGCTCTGCGGGAAGGTGGGCTCCCTCCCAGCCGGTCTCTGGGGTGACACTGCACACAGCCTCACTCGCAGCTGCAGCAAAGCAGGACAAAATGTTGGGGTTTGGGGTTTTATGTTTGGTTGGGTTTTTTTTTATTTGTTTGGGTTTTTTTTTTTTATCCCACAGGACCCTGAATTACATCTCAAGGATGGGGCCAAAAGACAAGCCCAGAGCGAATGGGAGCTTTCAGCCTGCTGTAGGGGGGCAGTGGTCCACAAGGACCAGAGTTAGTGGAAAATAAAAGCCTGAATGTTTTTAATAAGAGACATGGGTCTGAGCCAGCAGTACAGAAACTTTTGCATTAAGCAGGTGCCCTGGTTACCCCAGGCCCTAATTTTCTCAGTCTTGGATGCTTCCCATGTGAGTAACTGCAGCTGTGTGCACTGGATGAGGCAGAAATTAATAGCTGGAAAAGGCATTTTTTTTTTTCCCCATCTAGTTGGTAAACACTTTAGTCTGTGGGCTTAACCCTGCTCTGAGTGATACCAGAGTAAATCTGAAGTTCATTTAATTTATTGGAGATACCCCAGGTGTAAGGAAATGCAGAATTCATCCCTGCATCTGACGAGGGATCCACGTCCTGGGCAGGAAAAGGAAATCCAGGATCAGTGCTGCATTTTCCCCCGTCAGTTGTAAGAGTTATCTCCCCCACCTCCACTGAGCCAAGGGAGAGGGGGACCAGGGGATGACTTACATTATTCATGAGCTGAGTCCTAATGAGGCTAATCACCAGCTAATTAAAGTCCTCCTATTAGGTATCCTGTGCTGCTTTGCCCTAACATACAGCATGGGGAGTTCTTATCTGAAGAAGCTGAAACAATTTCTTTGGAATACATTCCAAAATTAATTTAATATACGATGTCTGCTGGGACTGGGTGAGTCAGAGYGCTGTGATGGGACTGTGAATGTGCTGCAATTTATTTGTACTGAAGTTTAAATAAGATTGATGGAGCCATAAAAACATCATTGAAGAGACTTCATGGTGGAGCCTAGGGGGAAAATAAAGCACAGCAACAGGCTCTTGGTTTTGTAGCATCCTCCCACCTCACTGTAAGGGAGTGATGGCGGTAGGTCTTCTTCACTGGATGGGTTTGGGTCCACAGAGAGCTGTGGATGGCTGCAGGCTGGGGTGGATGCCTGAGACTTGCAAGAGTYGCCAAAGCTCTGCAACGAGATTTCCCAGGAGATGAGAGACGGCCTGTGGAGTCATATCTAGTAGAAGTTTAAGGTCAACCTGATTTTTCTGGTTTAGATCTGAGGTTTTGTCAGAATTGGCCTTGAGGAAGAAAGCTTGCAAACCTGGTGAGGTCTGAGGCCAGCGTGGTGGGGATAACTCGCTGGGGACACAGAGGTCCCAGCTGACTTGAGCTGCAGCTCCTGAACAGCTTAGATCCTCAGACTTGCCCTTTTCAACTGCAAATTCATATTCAGTTGCCTCCTAACGCCTTTTATTAGCAAACACAGCGAGCACCAGTCGCAGGAGTATTCCCTTCCCTTTTATCCACTGAGGGCCCGAACATGCCCCAATGATTGAAGGGTAAAAATGTTCTGGTCCAAAGGACGCAGGCAAAAGGCTGGATTTGGCCAACTCACTGCTCCCTTGAGCCTTTTTTATAAAACATCCCACGAGTGAAGAGCTCAAATCTCTTCCTGTATTCCTTGAAACAGTGATAGGAGAGTAGACCAGAAGAAGCCCTTTGGCTGCCTGGGATGAGTCAGGGCCGTGGCAGGGAAAGGTGGTTTGGAACAGAAACCAGAAAATCCAGAACTGCTGAAGGTGCTCAGACAGTTCAGAGATGGCTTGGGATGCTGTAATACCTCCTGGAAAAGAGCATTCATGCTCCTACAGGAGAAACCAAACTCTGTTGCTGGCTGTGGTGCCTGGGAGAGTCTGTGCAGCAACAGGTGACCGCAGTTAGGAAGGGAGATGCCTCAAGGGTCTGGGCAACTCTTGCCGAATCTGAGGCTGTCCCTCCACATCCCTTTTTCTCCAGGGCAGCTGAAGCTGGTTCCCCCCTCCTCAGCCCACTCCTCCTCAGTGGTGCCAGTGCCTCTGCCTGCGGGGCTGTGCAACGAACCCCACCAGCAAACCCCGCCAGGCTGGAAACCGGAGATTGCCCATCTGCCACAAAAGCTTTTGGAAGCAGAGCAAAAGAAATTGGATGGATGGTATAATAAAACTACAAAGGATTATTGGCTTYGGTTTGCTTTTCAAAGATTAAGAAGCTCTTTCAAGTGTCTTGGGCTTCATCTATCACCTAGATATAGACCAGCACAGGCAAGTACATTTATGGTGCAAGATATCTCTAAAGGTCTTTCTTTATACTTCACAGCTGTGAGGTATCAAACCCTCAGCTTTTTAATGATAATTCAGTCAAAGTAAGCCGTAAAGAGGAGCAGCAAGTATATGTGGAGCTGCAGCGGTCTGCATTCACAGGCTGGGCATCCGTGGGCCCCGGGCAGCTCTGCTTCCCCAGTGCTCATCATGCTGTCACATCGCCGGCATGCTTCAGCGGCAGGGATGGCCTGGGAAGGGTAACGAAAAGCCTGCTGTAAAATGTTTACAGGCATCCTATTTTGGCTGAAGCCTCTCCATTTAGGTTTGTAGAAAGGTTAGTGGCGGCTGCTGCCTTGATGTTTTCAATGCCGCACGTGTGCAGCTGACACGTACAATATTTCTCACTTGGAAATCTCTTTCCAAAAGTGCTGAGACCTCAGCTTCAGGGCAAGAGCAAGAAAGACCCAGGACACACCAGGATTTCCAGCCAGCATATTTCTATCGTGGCTGGATAAAAAGTGCCAAAGCAGAATCCTTCTGAGTAATTCAGAGTCTCCCTTTGCAACTGGGTGCATGAGTCATCAATATGTTGACACATACTCATTTTAGTAAAATCTGGTATTTGTTTCACTAGCAGGGTTGTTGTACAAAAGGCATTGAAATTAAGTGCTGCATGTTAGAGATCAATTAGCTCTTACTCCCACTGAAAACGACATTGGTATTTGGAAGACATATGCGTACCCACGTCCCCGCTTACGCTCGCCGGGAAATTTATGGCCCTCTCYCCAGCTGCAGAGAGGCCATTTCCTCTGCAGTGAACTTGAAACTTTGGTTTCTAGCTCTGCTCTTTCTCCATTTGAACGTGTTTTCATGTGCAGGAAGGAAAGTCCTGCAAAGAGYGAGCGGGTCGGTGCTGGCCGGGAGAGGTTGGGAGCTGCCTGCTGCTCTTCACACCTCACTCCCTTCTCCTGGGGCTTATTTTGGGTAACCAGAGGAGCCGATTCACATCATGTGTGTGGGCTGCAGGTGGAAACACATCACCTGCCATGAGAGCTGCACCCCTGGGGTCCTTAACAGCAGCGTAAGGGGAGGAGGGCAGGGAGAAGGGGAAGCACCATTACAGGTACCTCCAAGGGAAGTGCTGCGAGATCTGGTGCAGAGGTTTGCAAGGCTGGYACCAAGGGCTTTATGCTGCTCTACCAGAAGAAGAGGTGAGGCAGGAGAAACCATGGTAAAGGTGCTTGCCTGGGTTAAGCTTGTCCTGGTCCCTGCAGGTGCCCTTATGCGGGTGGCATGGGGCCCCRCTGACTGCTGGGGTGCTCCTCTGCCTCCACTGGACTGAACAGGGAGAGGTTTAATGCTGTTCTGTACTCAAGCAGCTTTGCTTATCAGTTCCCTGTGATCTTGGGTCACTGTTTTAAAAGAAAGTGGTATTTTGAGGAGTAAAACACATCTCTCAGATGCATTATTTAAAGCAACAGTCATCCTTAAATGYGGGGTGGCACCTGCCTGGACTTTCCTGTTCCTGTGGTTGGTGTTGCAAGGAGGTGGAGGAGGCTGTTGCCCAACGCCTGTGACTAACGCACCCCTCCCTGCCCAGAGCTCTCGTGGGGAGCGGGCACCCTCCATCACACCCCAGCCCTGCTGGAACCCGGGGTGGCTGGCGCAGGGCTCGGTGTGAGCAGACCTGGGCCAAAAAAACCCTGGGGAAAAGGGGTTGGGGGTCTCTTTTCAGCCTGATGTGGTTAAGGGGGGTGGAGAGGGGCTGCTGCTCATGGAGGAAGGGGGTGCTCAAAAAATTTCTTGCTGCCAAAAGAAATGCCTGAGAGGTGGTCACAGGTGGCTGCTGTGCTGGCTTCAGCCATCATTCAAGAACTRTAAAATGAAAGAAACCAGCACAGAAGGGAGGTGATTCTTGCACTGGATCAGTTCTCTGGTGTGTTTTTTGCAATGTACCTCCCCAAAACAAGGTGTAGTGGCCCAATTTGGGCAGGACTGAGCCGGTGGGGAGAGGCTCTGCCTGGGCCAGCCCTGCCCTTGAGAGGAGGATGATGTGTTGGGGGCCAAAAAGGTAAAACACAAGGCTCCCTCCTGCCACTTCTCTCTCTTCTGGACCCAGAAATTCAAACGCTGCTGCATAAAGGATATGTGCACCTTTTCCTGTGTTCTGGCTTATTTTCTCTTCTGTCCCTGTGTGAAGATAGATGCAAACTGAGTTCGGTACAGACTAGCTACAAAAGTGATTTCAACTGCCTGGAGCAACAGACTGGAAAGACAGAGGGACAAGTATATAAAGGTATATCTCCTTTATACCGAAGTTGTAGATGTTATTTGTCATTTCCAACCATGTGTGCGATTTTGTCAGTTTAATCAAATTGCTCCTTTTAACACTAGATTTTCTCAGTGGCTCCTTTCCATTCCTTCCTGCGTCAGGTGAGGCTCCAGCACGGGCAGGGCAGGGGAAGGCCATCCCGATGCCCTGCAGCCTCCCCAAAGGGCTGCTGGCCAGGGATGCTGCCCCCAGCTTCGGGTGCAGGCTGGGGCTGGGCGCACAGCAGCGTGTCAGGGACCGCCAGCAGATTGCTGGTCCCCACCATGATGCTGGTCCCTGGGTGGGGCCCGGAGGAACTTGCCTGGTCATTGAAGGCGTCTGCGAGCGATGGCAGGGAGGGCAGCAGTAAGAAACTTGACGTCACCCACTACGGCTGCTCGCTCCGTCTCGCCTGCTGGGGACTATTTTTAGCATTATCTCAAAAGTGCCTCCTCGCTGGGGTTTAGTTGCTTAGCAGCCACCTCGCGGCTGGTGTGATTAGGATGGGAGCAGGCGGTTATTAACACACACGTGCAGAGATTACCTTGCGGTTTCCACCCGGTCGCTGCCCGAAAACCTAGCAGCTCTCAGGTGCGCGGGGCTGGGGCTGGGGGTTTTCTGCCCCAGGGGCTGATCTCCCCTGCRTGCAGTGGTGACAACCCCCACCGGCCTCGGGGCGCTGCCTGCATCCCCTGTCCTGGGCTCACCCCTCCGGCACAGTGAACCCCTTCTCTCTAGGTTTGCTCTGGGAACAGGCATCAAAAAAGGGGCTCAGGCTCAAAATATGCCTCTGTGGAAGTCCCCAGTCCGCAGCCAAGAAAACGCGGTGCACAAAAGATTGGCAGGATGCTTTGTTTATTCTTTGGTGAGCCATTTTACTTTCAGATGATCTGTTTTCTCTCACTTATATAGAATTGCATGTTTCTAAAACTGCCTACCAGGATTGCTGGGGTCTGAGAGTGGAATTATGTTTGTTGTAGTCAGTGATACCCTCAGTCGTAATAGGGCTCTCAGAAGACAAAGGGAGTTATTTTCTCAAATTGAAAAGTTTGGTACTTAAATTATATCTGCTCAAATTGATTAAATCAGATTGCTGAGCCACAGATGATAACTCTATAAATACGTTAAGATGAAGAAAAAATTATTTTAAGTCTCCATGCCCTGACGGGCTCCTTTTAAAGCTGGAAAATCCTGAAACAAGTTACTGTAGATACAAATACAATACACAGAAGGGACTTTTAGGGACTGGTTTCCAAAATGGCAGAAGCCCAAACTGATGCAAATTGTAAGCACATCCCAGCTGCTGGCAAAGTGATGTCTGCACATGGAGACCACTGCAGCCTTCCAACAGTCAAGAGTATTGCAGCTCCTCCTAGGAGTTACTACAAGAGGTTATTTAGACAGCAAAGTTGTCCTTCAGCCCCTGTTCAGGGATGGTCTTGCTCAGTGGCAGTGTTGGACAGTGCCTCTTTGGGATGGCCACTGTGCAGAGGGACAGCCAGCACGGCTTAGCAAAGTGCCTGCTCCAAGGAGGCTCCATAAAGGGACAGACAGGTCTTGGAGATTAGGTGGCAAAGACAGGGGCTTTCGTGGGTGGGCAGAAAGGGGCATCCACCACCTTAATGCCATCCGTGGTCTGGCCCTCAGCACTCTCTTTTTTGAGCTGTTGTAGAACAAGAACTTCCTTAGCAGGGTCCCAGCTGGGGACAGCAGCCCCTCATTAGCATCTTTAATCCTTTTCAAATTCCAGGATAGTGCAAATAATATTCCTCAAGAGTGATCAGAAGCTTGCACATGGACATGGAGCAAAACTGGAGATTGCACAAAGTGGAAAATTGGGCATAATCTGATAAACCTGAAAAATCAGGCTGAGGCTGTGTGCGCTTCCTGGGGCACATGCTAGTCCTGTCTGCCCAAGACCCTCAGGGACACGCTGTAGCTCCTGTTCTTGCACTCGCATCTCCTCATTGCGTATGACTGGATATGTCTGGGAGTGCATCCAAGCTGGAGAGTGGTGATGCAGAGCCAGATGCTCAGAGCCTCTGAGCACAGGCAAAGGTGGTGTTGGGAAGGTGAAGGCAGTGGGGGTGCGTGGGGAGGGCTGCCTGTGGTGGGAAGGTGTTTGATCTGGGCAGCTGAGGGAGGGAATGGAGGTCTGGGATCGACTTGACAACCCGCTGCCCGGTTATGAGGGAGGGATGTGTCATTGCAAGGACAGATGCTATTTCAGGAGCAATGCTGTCTGTGAGACAGAAGGTCTCCGTCAGGCACCAGGGCCTCAAGGCCGCTGGCAGGAGAGGGCTTCTGCCACACGTCAGAAGCTGCCAGGAGGAGTCCTGCAGCGTCCAAACCAGGGCCAGGGATCAGATTCCTACTCAAGGGAAGTGATCTCTGAACATCACCCCCTGTTTAACCCAGGGTAGGTTATACTGATTTGTGTTTTATGCCCAGGATCWCATCTGGAGCATCTTCATGTCCTTCCTAGGCTGTGGGCAGGGATAAGAGGTGGGAGCACTGGCTCCCAGCATGAAAGCCCTGTGTGCATACCTGTAGTCTTGTTGGTTTAGCATAAAAGGCAGAAATCAAGTATGAATTCAGCCACCTTTGCCAGATTGGTCCACAGATCATGAATTTTTAGGAAGCCATCCTACATGCTTCACGTAACTGAGAGTTATGGGCCACCACTCTTGATAAATGTCAGCCCAGAATTCAGTAGGGTATGGGAATGGGGCAGTTGTGCGTTTCCTGCAGGTGATGGTGACACCAAAAGCCTTTCCAGTGGCCCATGTTACTACCCAGCTAGCTGGCAAGCTGGAACAGAGCTCAAACAGTTTGAGGAAGAGTAAAATACAGTACTGCACAACAGAGGAGGCATTTCGGTCTGGTTACCATTGGCRTCCTAGAGTAATCTTTAATTACTTAAAGATTAAATGGCAATTCCTGAGCTACTGGAAACTCAGCATTTCGGGAAAATTGTTATCCTAAAGCATGCTTGAATGATGGAGCTGTTTCCTCTCCCTTTGTCCTCTTTAACTGATGCAGAGCCAGTTACTAAGTTGTTTTTCCTGACCAGCCCCTGGAGAGGTGGATCTGCCAGACAACAGCAGCAATGGCCTGGGACTCCTGGCCAAAGCAGCAAAACGCGGCTGTGTGTTTCTGCCATGGTCCCGAAAAGGCGATGGAGAGTTGGGTACCGCTGTGTCAGTGCTCCTGTTCCTCTGCAGCTACAGCTGGCTCGTTTTCACTGTCTGGCACGTGTCCTGGCTGAATCAACCCAGCGTGCGCCCAACTGTCTGCACAGGCATGCCCCGAGGTGATGCTGGAAAGGTTATTCCTTGGCTTTTTGCTCCTATTAGTCATGTTAGCGCTTGTGCCCATATTGATTATTTTCAGACATTATGCAACGTTAAAGCRTGAAGTTAAAGCCCCTCCACCCTTGTGAGGCAGCGTGAGAGCAGATTTGYGTGCTTTTCTTCAAAATAGCTAAAACTATAAACCCATGCATTTGCAAAAACAACCCCTCGCTGGGCCTTTTTACGTTTTTAATGAAACACTTTCTGCATTCAAATTCCAGTTGCCTCTCGCTCTGTGCGACAGCGCCTTCACTCTGCCACCTGCTGCCAGCTGCTGCGGACATTGGCTTCACTGCAGCCACGTCTAGGCCTTCGGGTTTTTTTCTTTATTGTAAAATAAATTTGAAATAAGAAATAATATTTAGGTGTTTTAGGGCACGGCTTTWTCCTACTACTTGTTTGTTTAATGCTCTTTGGCAAGCATGTCAAGAGTGGGAAAGGAAATGAGTGTTAACATTCATCACGCATTTGGTAATATTTYATATAGAAAGGTAAATGCCAAGTGTACATATGCCATTTTATAAATAAATGCTTCTGGCAAGGAAGGGCGTTTTCTACCCAATTATATGGCCCTTTGATGTAAATGTTATGAATGTGTGGTAATATTTGGCCATCTGCTGATGATAGGAAGAATTGCATGGGCACGGCAGAACAGAGCCCCATCCCACTGGCTTCCGTGGGAGCCGCGGCCGACTGTGCCGCTGCGGGCGGGAGGAGGGATCGCGGGGACCCCAGCACCCCGCAGAGGTACGGGGATCTGCCCCACATGGCAGGATGGGGGTGACAGCCTCATCCAGACTTYCTGACATCAAAAGAAACCTAAATCCAGGTTTGGGATCACCACCTCGGTCCATAATAGTATCTCTGGGTGGCAACTAGCAGATGACCCTGCTAGCCCGTGGCAAGCTTTCCCCAGGCTGTTGGCCACTTGTTGCTTTCAATGGCTGGAGGTGTTTCTAGAAATGCGTTTGCCTAATGTCTGCAACCTATAGGGTCATGGACTGCACCCAGGAACAAAACCAGGGCACAATATCTGGGTGAGAGAGGAAAAGGAGAGGTGCGAGAAGAAAGAAGGGGAGATGAGAAAAACACAAAGTGGAAAAGGTCTAAATAAAAAGAAGGTGGGAAAGTCTTGGTTTGTGTGGTCGAGGCTGTGTGAAGGAGGAGATGGAGGTTGAGAGAGTAAGGAAAAGCTGATGAGGGAAGATGTGGAGACAAGAAAAGGAGAAATGCGAGGAGCGGTGGAAGTGATGAGCCCTTCTCAGAAGAAAGAAGTTAGGATCTGCCGTCCAGGTGATGCTATATAGAAACTCATCTCTTGAAAGTCCTCTGTGCTCCCCCGCTGTCTGCACAGGCTGTGGGGCAGGGGGGAAGAGGGGAGGGTGTGGGACTTTTTGCTCCTGTCCAAGCCCTGCCAGCACCAGTATTTTTATTTCACACCTTCTTGGCTCGGAGTGCCTGATGGGCAGTGGGATGCACTGTCCCTGCGTGGGCAGAGTGGGGTGTTTCAGTGCCCTTCCAGCCTGCTGGCTTTCCCCACGGGTTGGGGAACACGGTGGGTTCAGGTCGTACACCCATGAGCTGAAGTCAGTCTGGATGGAGGAGCTGGGGCAAACACGCTATGCGCCGGGGTGACAGCAGAGGTCTCTAACTTTGCCTCGACTCCATTTCAGAACCAAAAGAAGTTAGTTAAAGGTTTAGTCGCTGGTTTTGTTTTCCTTTTCCTCTCCGAGTCTGGCCGCCCCGTTTCATGTGCCAGCACAGATGGGCACTGCAGCGGCCCTGGCCAGGGTGGACACAGGGACATGGGTGCCCCCACTGTGTCACCTAGGAGACACCTGGTGCTAAAGCCTTCACAGTCCTCTCCTGCTCTTCCCTCATCACATGCACATATTCCAGGATATTGGTATTGTGCTTTACAAAAAAAGGTTGCGTAAGRGGATGTGATTTTACAGTCTGCCCAGCAGAAGGCAGTCAGGTGAGCTCTGACAATATTTGATTAGCTTATCCTCCTCCCATCAGAGGGAGCTTTCAGAAGTTCTCATCCCTGCCACCCCACAAAAGGTACCGAGGAGGTGTTTTAGGAGGTGAAAAAGGAGGACTTGGCTTTTAAACCCACAGAAACATAGTGAGTCAGGAAAGGTTTCTAGAAGAGACAGATAAAATAATAGCACAGACATTTTCTTTTGATCTTTCCTAAACATGTTCATTACATCTCTTTGTGCTGAATTAATCCTGAATTTTCTCAGCACAGCCAGAGTTTTGCCCTGCGAGTCCACTGCCAACAGAGACAGAGGCATCTGGCTTCGTTATAACACCAGTCCCACCTGTATCCATCAGACCCTGAGTCTCAGCTGCGGGTCGTGAGCTGGGAACAGAGGACCATATCCTACAGCGAGAGCTAGGATCAGGTAAGGGAAGGTGACAAATACATGGCAGGGATGCTGAATCAGTGGAGTTCAATAGGAGTACGGTCCCCAGGCTGGCCAGCGCTGAGAGCCTCTGGCATGAGGAGCAGTCCTCGGGGCGTGTGTCGCTGCTGGTCCAGCTTTCTTGGGGGAGAAGGAGAAATTCTCATCATCTGTCAAAAGTCATCACCTGAAACCCCCCCAGACCCTGGTTCAGCCCCGGGGTCATTCCACTGCTGCAATGAATTTGTGCCAGGTAGGGACTCTGTTGACTGCATCTGTAAAAAATATGTATTTTTTTACTTTCAGCTATCATCAGTTTGAAAACCGCTTCTATATTTGACAGGCAGTGTATTGACTCGCTTCTGCTCATTTGCTTTCCAACTCAGTTTTTCATTTCGCATTTCTCAAGATCTCACCAGAAGCTATTCAAGTTTGCRCTCTTTCTGTGACAGGGCACAACCTCAAACTCAAAACTGCACATTTTGGACAAGAGATGTCCGCTCCAAGGCTTACAGCTTGGCTTTTTATAAAGACCTGAACAATTTGCAAAATTTGGATCCAGCTGCTGTTTCAAATGAGTGCAGCCAAGACTGTATTAGGGAGCTCAAGTACAGCATTGTAGCCGTTTTGCTGCAGCACTGTTTTTGTTTCAGCTCAGAGTAAAAAATAAGCCTGACATATATTGAAGGAATTGGTGGAGATGTCATACAGAAGAGTGAGGTACTTGTGTTAGAGGTATGGGGACAAATTCCCTGTTAGGGGACCCTATAGGGGAGATCCTGACTTCCAGGGGTGGGATGTTCCTTTGGCCAAAAATCCTGTGCAATTCCTTCAGCCTGCTTTTCAGCTTTGCGTGCGCTCTCTCTCTCACCACTGTCCTTAATCGTAAGTGAAAATCTTTCCACGTGTGGCTGAGATCTGTCTGTGGCCTAACAGCGTTCATAGCAATTGTATTCCAATTTCCTCTCTTATTTGATAGTTTAATAATAACCTGAGTAGCATTTAATGCTACTGCTATACTTGCCACATCTGGTACAGAATGAATATCGATCCCTTACAAAGCTGGAGGTTGGGATATTCATGAAAACTTTCTTTTATGCTGAGTTCATTGTTGATTTGTTTAGTGTTACTCTTTCACATCTTCTGTTTCAACTAAAGAAAAAACAACTCTGAAAAAGAAAGGGAGGAGAAAAGGCAGGTTTTGTGGGCTCACGTTAGTGTTCCCAACCTACAGCCTCTTGGTCCTGCTTGCCTGTAGCTCAACTGAAGTCAAGCTGACATACAACCCCTGTCGCTGTATCAGGCTGGGCCATATTGATCTTTATGTATAGATTCCCCTAACTTCAAGGAGAATATTTGACCTCTGAAGGGCCTGAGCAACCCCCATAGCCTGGAACAGGAAAGGTGTCCTCTGTGCATTTGCCATGGGGAACCGCTGAGCTGTATTTCAGGCTATTGCTCCCCGCTCCAGAGACAGCGGCATTGCAGCAACAGCGAAAGAAACCCCAGGTCGCAGTGCTGCGAGGTTAAACCGAAGCAGACACGGAGTCATTTCTTGCCACAAGACGAATGGTATTACTCACACAATGTGAACAAGATCTATCCCAGGGCTTATGAAGACTGTCAGCTTTGCACACGTGGATAAAAGGCATTAAGGAAATCTCCCTTGTTTTTTCGATGTGTTGTCTTTGCTGGGACTTGCCCATTTGCCGGGTTTGTGCTCTCATGCCGAACGCATTTTGAAGCTCTCCTCAAGTGCTGTGTATTTAATTGGCTTCACAGGCAGGCACCTCACACGACACAGTCTGTCTTGTTGGCAGTCTGTAAAATATTTTGCCATTGTTCTTCTTCATTTGGCACACAAGTGTCTGCACACAGTGTCCAGAATAGCCAGGTCCAAGTCATTGATGACATCATGGTCTCTGGAAGAAAAACTTCCTCGGGGAGCAGGGGCAGTACGTGCAGCTTTGGGCTAACTACAAAACAAATCCACTTTTTTGTGTAGAAAATGAAAAATATGCTCAGAAAGATAAAAGGGAATAAGAACGTTGACTACTAGCAGAGGGAATGTTGGATGAGCCCAAAGTCAATGTGATTGTACTTCACACTGTACCAGCGATTACGTCTGTAGGATGAGTCCCAGCTCTCAGTGAATTCATCCTCGTGCCTTGGTGGCCCTTTCCCTCTTACAGGGACTAACTGTGGTCCAGAATGACCTGCCAGGATTCAGCAGCAGCTGACCTAAGGAAGGTAGGGGTCCTCAGCAAGCCTCCTGTCTTGGGAACCCATCTCTTCCAGACTAGAGCCTGCTGGGCCCCAAGTTCTGACCGTGGTTTCCCTTTTTCTTCTTTTCCTTTCTTTATTTTTTTTAAGCTGACTGCTGGTAGCAAACGGTAAAAGCCCTCTTTGCTGACACTGCTGCAGGAAGATTCATAGATTCTCCTGGTTTCCAGGAAATATTGAAAACTCCGAGGCAGGGAGGAGTCAGCTGGGAGGGAGGGAGGAGGAACACGGCAGGAGCTACTCAACTGTCCTGGGAGATTTGCATCCTTCAGCTAACAACTGAAGTAGGGTATAAAAATGGAATTAATTTTAAATTGCCTAAACAATCAAAGAGCAATTACTTCCTTTAATGACAAGCAAGATGGGGGAAACAATAGGATTTAATTTCAATAAAATCTCAACCAACTCAGCTATGATTTTTATTTAATACAAAAGTGACAGAACTTCCTGCTTTGTGATACTCTATGTGCCTGAAAATACCGTGCTTTATCTTCACCATTGACACAATAAACCATRGTATGGACTTTGCTTAATACTCAGCACCTGACTGAAAACTAAACCAGGGCCCTACACTTTTTTTTTAAATTATAATCCCAAGTCTGGACAGCAGTATCTGCTCTCAGTGCCAAAGTTCACCGGGAGAACCCAGCACTAAGTTGAATGATGCCATGTTTGTTTTGGTATTACTTATTAATTATATATATTTTTAGACCCCCTCAGGTATCATAGTTCCTTTACGGAGCACACAGCTAACTCGACCTCTCCCTGGAGGGGCTGAGGGCTCAGCGAGGGGGATGTGAGGGGGCCTTCAGATACTCCTGGGCTGGAAAAACTTACCGAAATCTGGGTAAACAGAAAGGGAAATGAGAGCAAAAGTAACAGCTGGATTAGTTGGCTGCTGGAGCGCTGCAGGTGAGCCGGTGAGCGACCCAGCTGTAGAACAGTTTTGGCTTGCTTCTTCCTGCTTTTTTGCCTTTGTAGTTGCAGTTCATTTTTTTCCTAGTATTTTTAGCATTATTCCAGTTTGATAGCATTTAACCTTGCTGCTATAATAACTGCTGCAGAAATTGTCATGAGGAAATTTATTCTGTCTTTGTGAATACATTTGTACAGCAATAAAGAAGGCCTGAGGCAAGGTATCGAACAACAAGGAAAAGACAAAATATTGACTCACCAATTCAGTAAGCATCATCTGCCTAGTGTGCTGAACAAGGCAGGGGTCCTATAAGAAAAATCACCCTTGATCATGTTATTAAGGAATATCTCATAAGGCAAAGAAACAGGAGGACTGGAGACAGCTGCATGGCCTATAGTAAGCCTGATAATTTTTGAATACTTGGCTTTGCAGCATGTGAATATATAAAACTCATACATAATTCATATAGGTAGGCAAAGGAACTGATATACCCAGACATATATTTCCAATTCATGTAAATCAGTGGTAGTTTCATTCCTAGTGTTAGTGGTTCCATTTATTCTCATCTTGGTGCTCGTTGCTTTTATTTAGAGTAGCCCCTTCTGACGTCCTGCGTCACTTCAGAAGAGGAGGACACGAGGATCCAGCTTTAGCTTCTCCAGGCAGCGCTCTCAGTCCCATGCCTCGGTTGTTGTCAAGGAGACCTATCTCTGGCATACATCTTCTCTGTGGTTTCTCTTCTTAGTATGCTTTTCCATTGCTATGGAGACTATCAGAAACTCATTTAGCAACTCCCAGTGCCCCACGAGGAATGTGTATTTCATAACTCACTGCTCAGAACGAGGAGTGCCGTTTAATTTTTGGCCTCTCACCTGCACTGTCCAGCCTGGCTACGCCAGGGACTCTCTGTGCTGAGACTTTCTGAACTGACACAGCACAGCTCTAAGGGCAGGGCTATAAAAAGGTGTCTTCAGTGGGGACAGTTTTGAAGCTGAGGCAAACCTTGCATGTGGGAGGTAGCTGAAGGCTTGCCCTGGCTACTTGGCATGGCTCTCCAAGTCCAAAACTCTCTTATTCTCCAGGTCTTCAGCTTGCATTTTGCTGAGTTCTCATGCCATTGCTATCTCCAGTAAAGAGACCATTTCAGATCAAGGAGTATGTGTTTGCATGCTGTAGGTGAACTGTAGCTCTGGAGACCTTAAGGATTTCCTAATAATTTATTCTGAGGAGACATAATTACAGGAAACACTATTAAGAGACAAGTCTCCAAATAGCAAGAGGGACTGAACTTGCTGGGATAAGAGCAGAAGCAGCTCACAAACTTGAGGATCGGGGCAGAGAACACAGGTATGGTGGTCTTTCATGGATACTACATGAAGCAAAATGGATGAAACCAAGGAAAATGCCTAACTACAATGGTGCAAAAGACAGGGAAACAGAACCACTCTGTTGGCCACCATTGCAGGGCAGGAGAGAGGGAACCATGCAGCGAGGCTAGCTGCATGGAGGTACGCAGCGAGAGGGAGGATCTGCAGCTTGGTTTGACCAGCTCCCAAGACTGTCAGCATCCTGACACTGCTGATGAAGGCTGCATCCCCCTCAGGGCAGTACCTGAGTTTGTGTCAGTCAAGCGGTGGCACTTTGACTCCCAGAGAGCGGTGGGGCAGTTGCGCTAGAAGCCGCAGCATCCCAGCAACAGAAGTGGCAATAGCAGGCTGGAGGAACCTAACTGTGTGCTGGCACTGTGCACTCAAACCACTTTGGCCASTACAGAAGTGTAGGCTTTACTAAGAAAACCAAGACATAAGAGAAGTTATCATTTGGGGTTTACAACAGCTGGTAGACAGGAAAGCGGTCACTACTGGGCTGAAGGGCCAGCAAGCAGTGGGTTTGAGCACACCAGAGTTATCTTCTTTCTGAGACAGGAGGGAGAATAATCCTTGCAACCCGGTCCAACAGGGACTCAGTACCATGGGGAGACCCCTTTCGAAGTGGATGCAAGTGAACAAGCAAAAATTAGAAATAAATAGGGCAGCCTATAAAATAATAAAGTTCCACATTCAGTGTGGGAATTATAGCCCCTCTCACGAGCTCTGCGGTTCATGCTGAGATGGCAACTGAGGCTGCAGTTCCCAGCTCCCTGCCCTATTTCCCCACCCCAGTGCACAGTCTGACATATTAGCATAATCCTCAATTCCAGTTTGCATTAATATGTCGGTCTATGCCCTGCAGTAACTCAGGAACAGATATACTGTCATTCGGCTACTGGGGCTAGAAGGCCATAGGAGGGCTCTGAGATGGGGACAGTAACTCCATTACCCTCCCTGGGTAAATCAGAGCCCACCCGTACCCAGAAATCTGTAAACAGCTAGATAGTCTCCAAATGACCACCTTAGTGCAACACAGAGTCATAAATATTCAGCAGGTACTAGGAGCAGCTGAACCCAGCTAAAAGAATCTAAATATATAAATAAAATGAAGTACTTAATCAATTCAGGCATTTTACAAAAATGTACATCAGAGTTACATATTTTACTAAGGCACATGATTTGTAATGAAGTAGGGTTTGGGGAACGGAAAGGAATCACATATACCCTGTCACTTATGCAAATCACTCTCTATTCACTGATTTAAAAAATCAGTTAGTTACATGTGAAGCTGCTTTAAGATGCTGATGTGCATCTCCCTGATGTGCATTGGGCTGTGTTTATGTACGCTGGGCTGTAGCCAGTTCAGCACAGCACAGAGCTGTGCCGGTATAGGAGGCATACTCCAAAAGTACCCTCAGCGTTAGGGAGCCAGCACACTGCAGCCGACACACTCGCAGGCAGTGGAGAACGAAAAGAAGGGGGAAATGCATTAGAAATCTACCCTGAACAATTGACTTCAGTATGTCTTAGAAGTGATGGGTTGCTTTGTAATTTGCTTCAGTGTCATTTTTAATCTTATGAAGTTCAAAATTTAAAGGATATATTTCATTCAAATGTAGATGTTCTTTTTTTCAACTTGGATTCCAGATTTAAAGGAAATCAATTATATTGATCCAGCTAGTGTCTATAGAAATGTATGTGTATGTATGTATACACCATATACGCAAATGCATTTCAGAGGGGTACCTACGCCCATACAGCAATTACCTGTGCCGCTCTGGTTCGTACCGCTACATTTCTCAGTGTCACTTTTTTGTCTCATCATGGGTTTTCTTCTCAGCGTTTAAATGCCTAGCTTGTTCTTTAGCTGTGTGTTGGTGAAAGCGTACAGCCAGGATTTATGGATTTGCAAACACGTCATTATGGGGTTGGTGAACTGGGTCTGCACACTTGGAGCTGAACTCGATTTATCTGGAGAGTAGGTGTTTAACTAATGGGCACATCAGACATGGAATAAATGCAGGGCAGCTTCTAGTGTCAGTGTTTTACAAAAACATCTGAATGAATGAGCTGAGAGAGCAAAACATTGCCTGTTTTTATATTCAGTGAACAGAAATAACAAGAAAAAGCACCATGATGAAGCACTATCCTTATGCATTACTGATTATTTCAAGGTTAATTTTATTCWTTCTGAATGATTGCCGTATCTGCAAGACTGAGGAACAACAAGTTCAAGGAACCGAGAGAATTAAGTAATTACAAACCATAGGCTGAAAACAATCTAGTTAATATCTCAAATAAGAATTTAAAGGAACTTCCGTGAAAGACAACATTAAATTTATGTCACTTATCGATTACTTTCTAGCTGAATGAAAGGCTGATCATGTTTGTTAAAAGGCCTTGGGTTAAAGGGCTGTAATGCTGCTGTGTGCATCGGCTGCACGAACTGTGGTCCAAGGAGGACGGCTGTGCTACAAGGAACCGGGCAAAAGCGTAGCCTAAACTATGGTCTAGAAAAACAATGAAGGAGAGAAAGAGGAGGAGAGAGATGTGCTCTGTTTAAGGGCACATTCTGCTTCAAACGATGAAGCTCCCACCGACTTCAGGCTCTTGGACTCTTCTACAGCAGTATTATTAGACTTAACGTTATGTTGTGCTCCAAGATCCCAATTAGATGAAGGTCTTACTGTGCTAAACATAAGGAAAGATGTCATTTCTGCCTAGAAAGCTTTACAATATACAGAGTTTTACAGAATAACATGTTTTTTACAGGAGAAATCACAAGTATTGGGGACTAAGGAGTATCAATTATGTGTAAATCACCCAAAAAAAGGTAAAAAGAACATGTCAATACTGCACGATGAGATCTGCTGTCTTTCTTCTGTTTATTTCTGATTAAATCCTTGGAGTTTTCTCTGTAAACACACAAAAACTGAATTAAGAGAACTTTATGAAGGCTGCAAAAGCAAAACTTGCAAATTGGGAAGAAGTCAGAATTCATGTTGACTAGGAATAATGCATGCTTTTTATGCACAAGAACACATACTATTTTTTCATCCTGGCCTGGAGATGAGTCAAAGCTGTGTATTGAAGGAAGCTGTGGTTTGTAAGGCTGTTGTTAGAGAAGCTGGAAATTGTAGTGATTTAGATAGGGCACTACAGGAAGATGATTTGGTGGTTACAGTGCATGTATGTTACTTGGGAAATCAGATTCTCTTTTACATAATGCTAGACAGCTCTCCCACACCAAGCTTTTCACAGGCTCAAATTAATACCAAGTCTTTGCACTGAATGTATCTATCTGGCATTTTATTCTCACTTGATTCCGCTTGAATTGTGTCATTATTTAGACATGGACACAGCCTTTCTCACAAAAACAACATGCAATAACAACTATGCAGATGAGATTTCAACCAAGTAGTGCCTGGGGCCTCAATTCCCCCTGTGGAGACTTTGAACCCTCCTGGGTTTGCTCTAGATAGTGCCAGGTGACTGCGGCCACAGGGATGCCTGTCCTCTGCAGCGCCAAGCAGAAGAGCCACGGTTGAGTTGGAGCAGAGCAACTTCTGCTGCTGCTGCCCCTGAGTTTACCCCAGCTTTATCCATACGCCACAAGTGAAGGAGTCCAACTCAATTTGTTTTCTGCTGATAAGTGTTTTTCCACCCTGGTAGCATGTTATCATGCAAACATCCAGAGGCGTGACAGAGTTTGTCTTTTTAGCTGGTTTCTCATGGAAGCAGAGGTTACGGGGTCCCTTGGCCAGCAGGTGGGCTGTGGGTCCTCTAGTAATAACTTTTGGTCCCATTGCCTGTGGTCAAACACCTCAACTGGTGAGTTTCCACAAAAACACCCTTCAGAAGGACTGTGAGAAAACCCAAGTGGGACTTGAGAAATGTGTGCAGAATTGACAGATAATCTGGTTGTACTTCATATATAAAATCAGCCCTGTGGAAGACAGCCCGGGTCAGAGCAGTGAACTCTAGTGGATAAGGACCTGCTGCTTAAATCTCTCTCTGAGTCTGGCCCCATGGCTCCTCCCTTTCATGCTCTGATACGATGTTTTTTCTCATAAAGGCTGGTTATCAAGCTGTCACTCGAAGTATGACCCAAGTGACATCTCTAGTGATATCATCAAAGTCTTTTCCAGAGGCTTCAAGGAAAGACGGAGAGATAAGGACTTGGTAATGTTAAGACCTGGAACACATTAAAAAACAGGTAGGAAAATAAGCCTAGAAAAAGCAGCTAAAATTAGAGAAGATTAAAGGATAAATACCTCATGGGAGTTTACTGTATGTTTCACTTCTAATTGTACTGCACCTCTTAGACCAATTTTTCTTTTAATTTTCATAGCACTCCACTATCAGCAATAAGCACCAAACTGAGCTAAATTAACAAGTTGGATTCATTACACCATCCAAACAAATTTCCCTGGGCTTATTATGCCTTAAGGGCTTGATACTTTCCTGGCAGCCTCTTTCAAATTACCCCTTCAACAAACATGACATAAACTTGGGTCTGTAGAACATGAAAATTTATGTGAGAGAACAGTTATTTTAACAGATGGAAATTCTCAGATTCACCGGAAAGGTGAAGCATCAAGTACACTACCAGTTTTTCAAAAGGACTTCACAGTATAATAGTCTTGTACTATTGGCATCCACGGTAAAAGATAACTGCTTCTTGCTCCAACTTTGTCTTTTTCTGCAGTGCAGTACAGTGAATGCCAGCTTCGTTCCAGCATTGTGCAGCATTTCATAATATGCAGTTGCTTGTAAGTCCTGATTCAGCTTTTCGCTCTTGCAGGATGCAGTGTTTCTCATTAAGCTTCTGCCCAGGCTCTCCAGAAATAACACAAGCAGCGCAAATCTCCCAACAGCTGCCAGTCAAAACAGCCAACTCTTGCAGCAACATGAACTAATCTGCAGCCACGCTGTTTGGCTTGCAGATAACAGAACATCTTGGGCAGGACCTTGGGTACGGCACTGTCTCATTGAACAGAAGAGAGGGAACTGCTGCTTGTGGCACACATTTTATTCCATATGAGTAAAAGCCCATTTGATTCTTGGCCAGCGTTGCCTACCAATCAGACATGCGACTATTCCACAAAGAGTTTGATTTTCAGAGATGTTGAGAAATTTTTTTAACCGAGTTGCTATGATGCTGTCAATTTAACTACGTAACACACTGCATGCAGACTATGACTTTCCTCTAAGGCACTCTGTGTGACTTCCAAAACTCACAAAAGGATTGCTGCAGTTTCTGCTTTCCTGAAGACCAGCATGGAAACTACTGCTTTGGGCTAGCTCACCATTTTAACCCTCATTGAAATTTAACAGATGTAATATGGCTGATTTTATTGACAAAAATTTTACTTTTCTACCATTTTTCCTTGGACATTTCAAGACCTAAATATTTCAAGACCTACAACTGTTTTAGGCTATGTATTTTTCAGGTCAAAGTAACTCCAACGACTACTTGTTTAGGAACTAGTCACTTAAATGGAAGTGCTCAGTTTATATGTTATATATGACTGTTGCTGGTAATATGTAAATAACGTCTAGGACATTTAAGGAAGCATATAGTTAATAAACAGAAAAGCATACTGTTAAGAAACAGAAAATGAAGAAACAGCTTATACACACAGCCAAGGACTTCTATAGTCCATGGTGTAATAAATCTACAATGAACATCTGTGACAGGAACTCAAATATTTACTCATATACTCTACATAATGCTAACCTAGGAGATGTAAAATGCCTTAAAGACGTAATAGCCTTAAAGAAATTCAGCAGAGCAAAAATGCAAGTTCTAAGAAAGTGAATGTATTGTATTTGTTGCACTGATGTAGAGGAATACTGTTCAGTAAAAGTTATCCTCTAAAAGACCTTGAGGAAATGGAGCAGATGGTTCCATGTGCTATCCCACTTAAATTCAAAGTGGTTTTATAAATACTCAAGTATTCAAATCACAGTGCATTTGTTATGGAATTCTAAAATGTAAGATTGACTTTTTTTGCATTAAAAAGATTTTCAACACAAAACCCTAGAATGGTTCAATATGCCTTGCTATTAGGACTATTTTTACATCAGATTTCTGTATTAATACCCACCAAAGGATAAGGAAAAATTCCAGTTTGAGATGAAACAAGGTAGGCCCCAATGCAGACTGCACCATTTGTTCATGATATAGACAGTATCTTTGCTCGGCAGTACAATCTCCATAGATCATTATACCTGCCGACATTTTTAATGAAGAAAACAGTAGGAGTCCTGAGGGACCTACTGTGCACACGCTGACAGGCTGTGCCTGTGCCACAAGTACAATATGTTCTGGACACCCTGGGCTCTCTATGCCCGCACAGATTGGCCATACATCACATGTGCTTTGAGTCTGCTATGGCCAGAAAATAGTGTATGGGGCCATTCAACTGAAAATCTGGTAGGTTACTGATAAAAACAGGATTCTGCCATCAAAGCAGTAGAATTGGCAGGTATAGGGAATAACTATTCTAGGAATCCTTTATAATTTTTAAGGGGCATCCATCTACAATATACAGCCTACAGGATCTTGGCGTCTGGTACTTCTCTGCTCTAGTTAAATACTCTTTTGCTCCTTGGCTTCTGTCCTATTTCCGGAAGAGGAAATAGCATCTCTTTCCTTCTCGTGGTTGGTGATTGTTTTTCTCTCAATCTGTAGCTTTGTTATGGATCAGAGGGAGCCAATGGCCAAAAGTGACTTGTAATCCTCAGCACATGCTGTTTTTTCTAGACATACTGCTTAGTAAGGAAATAAACTAGTAAGGGGCAAAAGATGCAACATGGTGCTTACCGCCCTATTTCAGCACGTTAAGTACATACAATCTGCACTTTATTCCAACTAAAAATAACACTCAGATTAATACAGCTTTCTTTTATATATTAGGTAGAGAAATCATTACCATGAATTATAAAGCAGGAAAACTGTGGTTCACAGTGTCTGTCACTCCAGAGTTCTGCATTAGGATGGATGTGGACAGTTTGATGGAGTGGATTGAGCATACGCCTAAGAGTGAGATGGGAAACGTACCTCTGCGAGTGTCATCGACTCATTCTGAGATTTAGGACAGGTCTTTTAAGTCCATATATTTCTATTTTGAGAGGGTCCAGATTTAGACACCTTATTTATTTATTTTTTAACAAGACTCAAGAATCTACAGCTCCAACTGATGTCAGTGCTGGCCACTAAGTATCCAAAACCGAAGTCCCAAACTTGAGGACAGAAAATTAGAAGGCAGTTTTGAAAATCCTGGCCTCAGCTTCCCTGGGCTTCTTCATTCATATAGTGGTCTCTGAATGGCCTCATCCATCTTTGCAAAGTCGCTGACTGAAATCTGCAGCTGAGAAAGTGCTATACAAATAATTATTGCTCTATCTCACAGATCTTGATGAGCATTTTAACTGTTATCTATAATACCATTTAAATTTCACAATATAATCATCCTTGTAGAAACAGATCAAGTATGTCTTTTCATTTGGCAACTATATAACATTTTACAGTCTTAAGGCTGTGCACAACAGCAGTTTAGAAACCTAAACATCACTGATCCATTTTACAAATGGAGACAACTGCACTCAGAAGAGGGATCTGCATTAGACCACAGAGACTGCAGCAAATTCACCACTAGAATACAGGATTTCTGATACAAAATTTACTGTACCAAACACTAAATCAGTGGTTCTTAAACTCTTGCTATATGCAGGCAGTTGTTGGTCATAGTATGCCAGCTTTCTTTCTTGCCTCCCCTTGCTAAATTAATCTGAAAGGTAGTTAAAAATACATTCCTAGGATTTCCTTGCCCCTCAAGTGATTCATGTTGTTACCATTGGGATACTACTCAGTCATGAAATAAAAAGAAAAATCGTCACCTGATGCATCACCAGGGGCAGAGGATCTGCTAGACTTTGTTGGAAAGGGTGAGCAAATTTGCAGCAGGTGTTGTTGCTATACTTATAAAAACCTAATTTTGCTGCATATTGTGTAATTCTGGATGTCCATCTCAATTAGAAAGAAGGGAAAAAAAGATCTATCATGGCTCATGGAATTGATTGTTTTTACAAAACCGATTCACTTAAGATACACAAGTGTATGTCAGTTGAAACGCAGTCTGATGGGCACTGGGTCATGTTGCATCAAAATGGCATTATGTTGCAATGAAGCCTTGTGATATAATTTTTATTTTTTTTGTCCTGAAACTGATTTTGAAATCTGTACATGTCTTGCACGCATTGCTTATGGACTGTAAGCCAACAAGACTGTATCAGCAGGATGATGGCTGCCCAGCAGCATCCAAGGGAGGTGGCAGTATGCCATCTGTCTTAGCTAAGTCACCAACAGAACCGTGGCGTATTAGGCACAGGGGAGTTTTAAAAGTCTCCTCAGGTCGTTCAGTGGTCTCAAATCCAGAATATTGTAATTAAAAGAAGAGTTTGATCTACCCAGATCTCTTTGCTGAGTATCTGACAAAACTATTATAATTTTTCATAACTAAGGAAAAATGCTGCAGTCAGGAATTGGGTTTATCAGATCAGCTAATGTAAGTTTCCAGGTCTTGCAGGAGAAATAAAAATACGCCTGAGACAGTCTTCACATCTTTTTTGGGAAATGTACTCAGAATATCTACCAAATTGAGGAGATGTTTTTTCTCCCCTCAGGTTCGGCTGCCTTCCTGTTCACAGCTAGCCTTTCCCCACGATGGGCATCAAATGCCCTTCTAGCAAATGTGGCAAGTGCTTCACACAGAAAAGTCATCCGGGTTTAGAAAGACGCTATTTCGCCAGTCTGCTTTTGAAATACATTTTAGCAGCTGTGAAGAAGAAGGGAGGAAGAAGGAGAAACCTTAGGGGTTTAGTTAGTGTTTAGTGTGGGATTAGTCAGCTTTTTGCTGACCACTGCCAAATATCAGACATCTCCCTGGCAGTCATATATGGGTGACATGTCCTAATGGGGAGAAACGTGGGGATGAGGATCTGATCTATACAGAGGGATGCAGCTCCCCGCTGACACTCCAGCAAGGCTTGGGGCAGCACAGACCCTGCAGAGGGAAGGGGGGAGCATGTCCGCATCCTCTTAACAAAGGGAGATGGGAGCAGTGCAGGGGTCCTCCAGCTCCGCTCAGGGCCCGGGAGCCCCGGCTCCTCTCAGGGCTCAAGGGCCCCAGGCTCCGCTTATGCCCCAGGGACCTTGGTCCCCTCAGCGCCCAGGGGGCCCAGGCTCCCCTCAGGACCCAGGGTCTGGGATCCTCTGGCTCCCCTCACAGTTGGGGGACTGGGAGCCCCCGCCTTCCCTCATGCCCCGGGGACCTTGGTCCCCTCAGGGCGCAGAGGTGCCAGGATCCCCTCAGGGCCCGGGACACCCCAGATCCCTTCACGCTAGTCAGGCTGGGATCCCCTGGCTGCCCTCATGCCCAGGGGCCCCGGGTTCCCCTCACAGCCGAGCGGCTGGGAGCCTGTCGGCTGCCACCGACCCTGACAGCCCAGCGGCCCCAGGTTCCCCTCAGGACCCGGGGGACTGGGATCCCCTGCTCCTCTCACGCCCCGGGGCGGGGTGGCGACGATGGCCGCCCGCTCCCCCACGCCCACTCACAGGGGAGACCGCCACCCCGCGGGGCGGGCAGCGGCGGGGACTCCCCCCCCCCCTGCAGGTGGGGAAGCCCGTCCCGCGGCTGCCGGAGGCGGACCTCCCCCGCCCCCGCGCCCGCCCCCGCCTTCCCAGCGTGCCCCGCGGAGGGGGCGGGCGGCCCATGTCCGCGATCCCGGCATGCCGCGCGGCCGGGCAGCAGCCGGAGCAGCCGCGGCGGCCGCGTCCCCTCCCTCCGGTGTGAGACAGCAGCCGCCCGCGGAGCGCGAGTGAGGAGCCGCCGCCCGCGCCTCTCCCCCCGCTTCCTCCTCCTCCTCCTCCGCCGCCGCCGCCGCCGCCCCTCCTGTCCTGCGCCGCTGCCCGGCCGGCCATGCCGTCTCGGGCAAGGTAATGAGCCGCAGAGCCCCGGGGTCTCGGCTGAGCGGCACCGGCAGCAGGCAGCACTACCACCCGCGGGGCTGGAATGACTGGCAACCCAGGTGGGC
>JAYKAV010001111.1:2736910-2784304 GCA_035582835.1 Phoebastria nigripes | reverse complement strand
GGCGGCGGGCCGGCCGCCGGGCCTAGGCGGCGGGGAAGGGGCCGGCCGCGGCCGTGCCCTGGCGGGAGCCGGGCAGGGGCACGGAGGGGATTTCCGGATCCGTGTCTGCTGGCGGCTAGAGACGGGACAGGGACGGGTCTGTCGCCGCGCAGGGCTCGGTGGGACCCCGGTCTGGGCTCTGAGCTGGCGGGTGAGAGCGCTCCTTCCTCCCCCCGCTTCTCCCGGTGTCCCCTCCTCCCCTCGGTCTGTGGCGGCTCGGGGTGGCTGTACCGTATCTGGCTGGTATCTGGTGTGTGTCTGCAGGCAGCGGCTTCCCCCTCCCTGCGCATCGCGGTGGGAGACGCTTCCCTGGCAAGCAGAAGCGCTGTGGGGCCTGCAGAGGGGTGGAGAACTCGGGGGTGGGCTTGATACCTGTGTCTTTTCAGTCCAGTTTTCATCTGGCCGTTAATCAGAGAAGAGGAGAGGCTGCAGAAGTACTCGTAGTCTTTTGAGGGTTAATAAAATAGTACAGGATTTTTTTTTTTTTTTTTTTTAATCTGGGGAAAGTAGTTGAGCTGTAAGTAGGCTGGGGTGAGAGCTTATACAATGTGTGTTAGATTTAAGGTGTGTTTATACCTGGTACTTCTTAGTAAGTGAAATTCAAAGTCTGTTGACTTCTTTAGTCAAGTATAGAGAGTGTATTTCAGGTCTTGATTACTTCTAATATATCTGGTGCCAATGTATTTGCTGTACTGCTCAGCTTTACTATTGTAAGAGTCAAAATTGTCATGTAGACATTGTAAATAAATTTGGTGTTTCTTAATTTTTTTTTTTTAATGTTGAAGATTTGGGGCTTTTTTAGTGTTTTTGAAAGTTTAACACAATATGGGATCTTACTCTTAAACTTTCCAGCAAAGAACAGTGTGGCATGTGCTTGGGAATGTACGTACAGATGACAGTCCCAGTTGCATGTGATTTGGACTGGGAAAATTGGGTGGATGTGAAGGTAGATCTTATGAAACACAGGTGTAACTGTGTATTTACTTCACAGTATTTACTGTGAAGGAAGCTTTCCTTTTGCTTGAACAGCTAGCAGCACAGCCTCTAGGACTAATGCTAGAGGCTATTCAATTCTTAATGGTGTGTGGGGCATGGTTATTTAAGTTCTAATTTCTTCTGTTATTGAACTACTCGGTCAAATAACTTACTGGTTTTTCCTCACTTAAAAGCTTGCAAACCTCGTTGGTGACATCTTCTTACAGCATGTAGATTTTTTGGGGGAAATTAAGAAGTCTGGTCTCTCTTACTCCTTTACTACCTTGCTTCATATTTCTGGGCTGCAGTCTGGAATTCTGGATCCTAACTCTTGATCTTCCCACCTGGAAGACATTGGATGTACATTTTGTGTCTTTGCAGTGGATGGCTTCTATAAATGCTTTCTGGTTGGATATATTAATTTGTCACAAGTCCTATCTTTTAGCCTAAAAAATACATTTTACAGGGGCTAGGAAGCTGACTTTTTCCAATATAGCATTGTCTGCAATAGGTTCTGTTGTGTTAGGGGTGAAAGTAAGAGTGTCGCTGCAGAAATGCTTTGCCTGGTGATAAGGCTGCTTTAAGAAGTTAGACTGTTACCTCAGTGTCTGACTCTGGTCTGTTCCCCATGCTGTAGTTTGGTGCCTCCTTAGCTCTCAAGTACAGCTGCTGTAAACTGGGCTGCTAAAATAATTATCCCAAAAGCCACAGCAGAAACAAAAAATCTGAAAGCACTAGAGGAAGTGTGGCAGACTAGGGGAGCTTCATAGCATGGCTAGGGCCTAACTCTCTTTCCGTCACACTGTGTGATTAGAGCTCCTGCTAAGAAATGGGTAACACCTCTTCACTGATCCTGTCACTTGTAAGAATTTAACTTTATCCTTTCCTTTAATTTTTTAATCTGGTGAGAGAGCCCAGGAGTCAGAAATGTTCACACAGTTCCAAACACAGAGCACACTTTTCTCTGTATGTTACGCTCAAGCTTTTTAAATCTCAAAAAGATAGCTTTGGTGATATGGAACCTGTGAGTTTACACTAGGAGCTTAAAGAACGACGCAGAGATTAAATCAGTCTTTGTTGTTTTGGCATTAACTAACTTTTAAAAGTGATTCACATGCACGGTTGAAAGGAGATCTGCTATATAAAACTGGAAATGAGTGTTTCTTTTTCGTTGATTGTTTTGAATATGCTCTTGGACAAACCCGGCAACACAAAATATACCCACGTATTCTTTCCTTCCCCTTTCTTTTCTGTTGACTGTTAGTTTCGTTTAGCTTAGGTGATGTTGCTGGTAAATGCTTTCTCGCAGGGGTGGAAGAGGGAATGCACATGGCCGAAGTAATGAAAACTGCAGTAATTGTAGTCGTTTCAAGTTCCTAAAGGGGAAGAAAGGAACTGCTACTGCACAGGTGTATTATCAGATGGATTGTGTTTTCAAACGCACATTTTTGTGTGTGTAAAAATGACTAGATCGATTCTCATTACTAGGTCCAGAATCCTCTCAATTTTTAGCAATGCTAATCAGCGTTGGGACTTGGGGTGAAAACAGTGTGAAACTGAAAGTTGGAGCCCACATCCTTCTTTAAGGGAGAGTAGTTTTTAATTAGAACTTGATTTTTTTTTTTTGTGCCTGCATGAATGCAGTCATATCTGTCAGATGCATGTGGACTGGTTTTCCTACAGTGTGTGTATTGATAGAGCTGTGTATTATGGAGGAAGAAGTTGTCCTGATGTATGTGGGCATATTCGTTTGTGCACTGAGGTGTACCAGGCTCTAAATTAATAGCAACACAAAAACTTTTTAGATAAATGTTGGATGTATGTGACAGAGAACAGTGAGGGTTTTTTGAGAAGGCTTGATAAGATCTTGTTCCCCCTTCTTCTAATCTTTATAGCTTTCTAGACCTTTACTTATTTTTTCTTTCCTTTTTGTTTGACAGATCTCGCTGCATTTTCCCTGGTGCAACTTCTGGGGGAAAAAATAAAATATGTCAGTGTGCAGGTCTTGCATGTGAGCAGAGTTAATTCAGTAGAGTACTAAAGGCTAATTATATACTGAAACAAGCAATACTTCCCTTTGATAGGAAATGCTCTGGGTGGCAAAGCAAGTTTCATGTGCTTATGATGGTACTAAGCAGGAGTGTGAGTGCAGGGTAGCAGGTTAGCAGGTGCAGGGTGCACCATGGCTTTCTTATTCTTAGGTGAAAGTGAGGAAAGGAAGATAAGATTTTAATTAACAGGACCGCTCTGTCTCTCCTATCATAAATGTAGGTTAGCAGGGGAGTATATGGAAAAGTGAAAAAGAAAATCTTTCACATCTGAGAAAAGTTCCAGAAGTGTCTTATTAGGTTCAGTACTGAAATTCGTTCTTGAAAATGAAGTGTATCCTTCTCACGCAATGTAAGTCAGTGTTACGAATTACTAATTTCTGTTAGCAYGGTGCCTGCCAAACCAAGTTACTGCCTAGGTCCCCGTGGGTCTAGACACAATGAGACAAGACAGTAAAATATGGCTCTCCTTCCAGGTAGCTTATAACCTAAGCAGGAGAGCAGTTTTGGCTAGCACTTTATAACCAAGGACAAGTACCCTGTGTTTAATTAAAGACAGAATGGGAAGTATTGGTAGGGAGCAAAGAAACTCATCAGAGCAAATGGGCTAAGAAAGTGATGGTTAGAGCAGTGCTTTTTACATGGCTGTGGAGGGCAGAGGCATGTCTTTTACAAAAGGCAAGCACTAGTTGTTGTGGATATTGTCTGTTCATAATGCTGGATTAACACATTAAATGACAAGCAGGGTGATAGTAGTGGGTGCTGTGTATAAGGAAAATTGGGACAGAGACTTTATTTCTTATGCATTTGCATGTACAACAAGGTACACAGAAAATGTTTGTTAGAAATAGGCTGAAATCTTAGTTTGGACAGGTCTGTAAGTGAGAGACCTGAAAGTTGACAACATAGAGATGTTTGAGGATGTCGCTGAAATTACCTGAGAATCGGTGTAGGGTCATGTATGATGAAAGTTGGTAAGGCTTCTCCATCTTTTCAGGGATAGTTGAGAGAGAGGAGGGTGCAAAGAGTGAGATAGATAGATGTGTACGTGGCGGGGGAGAGAGAGAGAGAGAAAAATAGTCTGCGATGTTGAAGGCAGCTTAGGGAACGAGATGCAGTATCAGTTGTGAGGTGCCATTGTGAAGAGGTCAACGGAAACCTTGGGAAGAGATTCAGTGGACTGCGCGTGGGAGATGCTGAACAGGAACGGGTTCAGTTCTGAACTGGCAACAAGTAATTCTTGATCTCCTTTCACACCTGAGCGTGTTGAATATGCTGATAAGGTTGGGAAGGTATGAGATCAAAAAGCTTTTTTGTTTCTTGGTAAAATGGGGGAGCCTAAGTTTGTAATGTGAAAGCCTTTGTCTTTAATGTGAAGATAGAGGAGAATGAGATGTGAGAAGGATGAAAGTGTGTCAGTGGGAAGCAAAAGGAACTTGGAGAGCAGATAGTCTTCCATACAAGAATAGCGTTACTAGATTGGACCAATGATTTAGCTAGCATAATATCCTGTATCCAAAAATGGCTGTCAGAAGATGACTATGGAAAAATAAGAACAGGATGCATATATGTGATACATTTCCCTGACATTCCCTCCTAATGTTCATCACAGGACAGAAGGAAATTGGTGAGCTACTGTGTAAGGAGTGAGTGATGCAGAATCAAGAGGTGATTTGAAAAGCTRCTGTGACTGCAGGTAGTTGTCCAGCAGTGGAGATGGCAGAATTGCAGTAGGAAAATAGTTAATTAGTTGTTATTTCACTAGTAGAAAACATGGCCACATAAACTCTCGTGCTTTCTCAACACAGGAGTAGAAACAAAAGTGGGCTTTGGGGTGGGTTTAGCCAGACTTGGGCTTGGCAAGATGAACCAAGTGAAGAGCATGGCAAAAGAAGGCTGTCATTGCTCTGCACGCCGGTGGAAGAAAGGTCGGAAACTTGGTGGGAAGCTGTTAATTTGAGTGGATACAGCGACTCTAAGTTTTAAATGTTTTATTGATAAGTTCTTCATTACTTAAAATCTTTTTCTGCATTATAGCAAATAAACTTGGCAAATAGAGCAAATAAGCAAGTAAAATTGACTGACTTGAACAATAATACAACTTGTACAATGGAGTTGTCTCAGAATAAATCCTCCATGTAGATCCTGTACTTGGAAATAAAATCAAATAGAATAATTAAGTGATTTTTGTCTCAAAATAATATCCATATGGCAGGGTTGTTCTGAAAATGCTACAGATAATGAATGGTATACACCAGATTGTTTGTAACAAGTTTCCTGGACAAAAATTCTTAAGGCTTCCATATAACTAAAGAAACATGATATATTTTTGATTTGACCTATTTTTCTTTTTTCTAGATAAAAAGATTTTTTTTTTAAAAGCCAGTTGTTCTCAGCCATGCTTTCTTCAGTCATACAAATTGGCTAGTCAAATCATGCTGATACTTTTGATGGAATGAGATATACACTTACTTTTGGAAAAGTCTAGCTTTCCTTTTGTATGTCCCTGGAAAAAAAACTAAGCAGCTTTTTTTTAGGGAGAACTAGTGGCCATTTCTGTTTATTTAGGTGGGTGAACTGTTTTCTTTTTCTGATGGATAAAGGCAGGTTAAAAATCAACCTGCAGAAAACCAAATGCAATCTCTTCTGTATAAATGATATTGCTAAAACAGTGTATGCAGTAAACTGGTGCCAGTGTTGGTGGTAATCAGGTAGCCTTCCACCCAGAACCAGGCACAGATGAAAACTGTCACGTGAGCTCTTGAAGTACTTTGCTTAGTCTCCATCAATGAGCTCTTCAGGTGGAAATAAAACAGAGTAGTGTCTCATAAAGTGGCAAATACACTTTTGAAGCTACAGTATAAGGTAATCATAGTCATGTTCATCCTTGCAATTTCCCATTCCAACTTGGTCTAATATCACATTTGTATTTGTACTTCTGCTCATCTGTTGCCAACATTGTATGTTGTGATTTTATTAGTTTACAATGTTTGTTCAGGTCTGTGGCAATGTCAATGTATGTAACTGATAAATTTGTTGTTACATAGACTTCTTTTGAAAGATGATGCTAAGTGTTACGTCTGTCACTTAACCTACCATCTGCTTGGCACAATGTAATTAAAGTGGAAATACCGCCATGTGAACAGGAAAAGTGCCCTCCTGAAATGCAGGCATGAGTTCAGGTAGTACAGTTCTTCCCATCGCCTGGTGGAGTGGCTACAGCGTAACTTAAAGGGCTGGAGGGAGGCAGAAAGAGTAATTATTTGTAAGGCTTTGGCAAGTACCTGTTCATAGAGTGGCTGCGTTTTGAGTTCTAGGTGGTTGTCTTTCAAAATCATGAATACGTTATTGACATGAAAAATTGTATTTTTCAGAAACAGATCTGAAAATTCAGTGTCTCTTCCTGTGCATGCAGACCATGCTTTGCTGTGAGTTTGCACAGCAGTGTCCTGGTCACCCAGGTGTCTGGGTTCCTCGGTAAGGGAGCACAGGCGCAGATGACAGGTACGGGGGTCACGTCCCCAGGCCTTGATGAGCCCACACCACAAACTCCCAGAGTGCTGATGCAGGAGCCTACAGTACAATTCTTAAATTTGCTTCCCACCTGAGAAATGGTGTGCATCACTGTACAGCTAGAAATGCACAGGCCCGTGAGATGGTGGGCTCTGCTTCTGGTGTGAATCTTACTGCAAGCTTCTTTCAGTTAAAATCCTCCTTCAAAGTAATAAGGAGGACCATAGCAGCCAGTTGGGTCACAGAACCTAGTTCTCTGGAAACAATATCTTTCTATGAAGCRTTTTTTTTTCTCTGCCTCATAAAGAAAGGGCAGAAACTGCTGGATATCTAAGCTACACATTTATTGTAGTGGGAACAATGTTTTCAGTGGAAACTATTGTCTCTTAAATTGATACATAGGAGAACAATTATATATTTTTAATAAAATTGTGCTCACCTTTTAGTTGGGTGATAAAGTGTGAACAGGTTAGCTTGCAGAAAGCTGTTCCCGAAGACAGAATGAAGCGAGTGTGTGGTTTTTCCTGGGGAAACAATAGGCTTATGTATTTTACCACAATGGAAAATTTTACAAAATATTCAAAGGCTGTGCTGTGGGAAGTGAGGTTAGCCGAGAACACGTGTAGTCCTTCAGTTGATTGGGATACGCAGAACAGTCTTAAAAATTGTACATTTAATCAGCTTGCCTTCAGACTTAAGAATGTCAGACTTAATGCTTGACAATTGGAGATGATACAGTCTACAGCACATTGCCTTAAAAAAAGCAATGCTCTTTAGGGAGGTACACTATTAAGAACCCATCAGTACTTAAATTTACCAATTGAAAATTTGCCAGTCTGTTTCATTGAAAGGCTAAAATAATTTGAATCCTCCGTAATAAACTCTGCTGTTACTCAAAGTGAGCTGAAGTCTCCTGAGAAAATCTGGGGGCTCTGTAGCTGACTGGAAAATTTGCACATGGTGTAGGCACATTTAAAGTTCATACCATTTGAAGGTACAGTGCAGAACTTCATTGTGGTTCAACATAACTTAGGTGAACGATGAAGGTCCAACTACGTAAGTATTTCTGCAATCCTAGTTGACTGTCATGAGCAAAGACTTTTACTAAGGCTTTGCCTCTTGAGTAGCGTAGCCTATTTTATAAAATAGTCCAAGCAAGTGCTTGACAAAACAGATGTGATGCCACAGTGAATGCTGAATGAGGAAAAGAGTCTTATTGTGTATATCTAAAGACGAATTTGCTTATAGAGCAAAAGGGAATAATACCTGCCAAGTAAACCTAGTGTCAACCTTCCACTGTGAGAAAGGGCAAAAGCACAATTTTCTTCTTTTAAACCCTGTTCCAAATTGATAGTATATTGTCTTTTAACACTCTCAAGAGTATAAAATATGTGGGAAGTTTCTCTAATTCCAGTTGTTTTTGCAAATATCAACCCTCATGGTATTACTCTTCCAGTTGTACTGAGGACGAGCTATATTTGAAAATAGCAAGCCTTCAGGACAGCTTAAGTAACAACTGCTTTTCAAAAATTTTAGCTGTGTTTTTCCCTTTCGGCCTTGAGATGTATTTAACTCCTTTTCCCTGAATTTGTCTACCGGTTCTAATCACAGCATTCTCTTGAAAAGTAAAAATGAAAGACTTTTTCCCAAGAACATGTGGTGTTTGTCCTTACACAAATTGTAGTTAATTTACAGGAATGAAAAAGAACGATCTGTCCTGCTTTTTCTTAAATAATCAAATGAACTATATAAAGCTTAAAATAAAAATAGTAGATCTTTAGATTTTGCTTAGGAAGAGCCCTCTGTAAATAATTTGAATAGTTTGATTCCAAATATACTTGAGTTGAACAAAATTCTGCTGATTTTTGTTTTGGATGGGTATTGTTTTACTGGTTTTAATGTAAAACCTCCAGTATTGCTTGTAAGAATGCATTTAAAGTGATTGGTTGAATTTAGATTCTGAAGTCTCATGTGCACAAGTTTAGTATATTAAAGTTACTGTATTTTTAAAAATGAAATCACTTAGTATGTCCAGTGAGAAGAGTTGGTTTCATAATTTTCACCTTTTTCCTTAAACGTTTATTCTGGGCTATAAATCAGTTTTCTGATATGAGCGGTTTAAACTTAATGCAGCTTTTTAAACTCACTTTTTATCTGCAAACATTTACTCTAAAGGATAACAGCTCTTAATTTACATTTTTCCACAGTAAAGCCTGTTTTCTTGTTTTGCAATTTTTGTTTTGCAAAAACTTAATATATGATTCCTATATTGATTATCAGTTACGTGCTAGTAACACCTCCATCTAATAAGTGGTTTTACATTGCTCAATAAGGCCCATAGCGTATTATGTAAATGTAATGTGTGGATTAGTAATGACTTTCACAAATGGTAGACACTGCATAGCCTAGCTGTGGTATATACCTATACCTAGCTGTATTTTATTTTTCGTTTCTGGGAAGTGATTTTTCCTTATATAGGCATCTAACTGAAAAGAGACTTGAGAATGTCCTGAGAAAAGGCACTGGCGCACTAGAATGCATTTCCTTTGCATGTTGCTGTAATAATTAGTCAACTCTAACCCCAGTGTGAATTTAAGGTCACTTTTTAAGAAGCAGGTTAGACGTACAACTTTTTTGACACAGGAAAATACATTTGGGATTGTCATTTAAATATGTTGCATTTATAAGTGAATGTGAATCCCACTCCTGTTATACCCCTACATAAAAAAAACGTATTTTTCTCTTTATAGAACTGACAGTGCATCAGCTGACCAGGACAATTTAAAATACTCTTCATCCAGAGATCGGGGCAGTTCTGCCTCCTATGGATTACAACCCTCAAATTCAGCTGTGGTGTCTCGACAAAGACACGATGATATCAGAGTCCACACTGACATACAGAATGAAGAAAAAGGTATACAGATTGCTGTTTCATGTGTAAATTGTGAGGGGACATTCAGAGAAAGGCAGTAAACTTGAAATGGATGAGAATTTTTTTTGTGTTTGGTTTTTTTTTTTGTTTTTTTTTTGTTTGTTTTTTGTTTTTTGTTTTTTTAAAGGCAGTGAACTGATACAACTCATTGCCACAGTATCACTGTGTTGAGAGATTTATCAGGGACCAAAGAAATGTTGTGGTTGATATGAATAGTGAGAAAAATATGCAGTTCCATTAGGAGAAGAATGTAAGAGAAGACTTAATGCATTAACAGAATAAGCACTTTTTCCTAAAGAATAGTATTCTGGATGTGTCTGGTCTGTGAGTTGTAATTTCTTCCTGAATACTGTCTAGTGCTTCTGGTACTGAAAATGGACTGCCTGATTAAATGGGCTACTAATCTGATATATTACCTATTGCAGCTTTATTGCAGCTTTACTGCAGCAAACTGGAATCTTTGGGAATCAAATCTATATTTTGTCATTAATGGGAATTTCTACTTCTATGTGCCTCAGTCTGACTTCATATAAATCACATGATGTATGGTTCATACAATTTTTTTCCCTTTTTTTTTTTTCTGAGTGGAAATACTTTCTCTAGAAAATAGCTAAAAATTCAGAATTGTATCTTTTTCATCTTTATGAAAAAGAAATCTGTATTCTGATTTTTTTTTTTTTAATTGCCAAATACAGGTATCAAATAGGAGGCTTTTTTACTTGCAGAGTCACTTTTTAGACTATGTAAATCTTCTTCAGGCAGGCCAGACTCAAAAAAATCTCACAGGAATATTAGTGTGGGAGTTTTTGTTCAGGAACCTAAAAAGCATTCACACTCCCTCTACTTCTCTGCCCTGTAACTATCTGTAAAGAATTGCTACATCTTAGGGGAAGTTACAGCTGGGTGTGCTGACGCAAATTTATTTCTTTATAAGTAGTATGTACTGTTAGTAGGAGGCAGGAGCATGAAACAGGTATTTGTTTATCTGCATACCCTGAGAACCTTAAGATTTGGTTAACTTTAACAGAGAAACTGCTTAGAAAGTGAGTATATTTGTCAGTGTGTCTGCTAACATGGAGAGTTTTACTGTGTTTCACACAGACTGGCATAGTAGGTTATTCTTATACTTCAAAGTGTGCTAGTATTTAAAGAACGTACTGGCAGTATAGTGAAATAGTAAGTTTTGGACAAATTCAGTAAGGTAGTTTGTGAAGTTGCTGGGGAAAGTGCCATTTGAAAAGAAAAATGCACCTCTTTCTCCCTCAAATACTGTATCTTACAGGGCATGTCTCTGCTAGCTTAGCACTTTAACTATGCTATTTTGTTCAGGTGTGACTTGAAAAGATATGATTAGCATATTCTGTACTATAAAACCAAATTCCAAGTATCTCTAGTTCATTTTTGTTTTTGGAGAAATTTGTAAGCTTACAGAATAGCAGAATAGTTTCTTTGTTTACTAAGATTTTTCAATTAATCTGTTGGGAGTCTGCCAGCATGGAATTTTCATTTTAAGAACTTCTAGCTTTTCTATCCTGGATAACCATATGTCATAAGTACCTAGAATCCTTGAGAAGAGATTGCCCGCCCCCCACCCAGTTTCTGGTGTTGGTAATAAAAATTACTTCCAACTTGATAATTTCTGGAAGTTGTTCAGGTTTGAAAACCTCCAAGAATGGAAGGTTCTGCAGCCTTCCTTAACAGCCTGTTTAGTGCTTTACCACTGTCCTAGTAAATAATTGTTTTCTCATATCCAGTTCAAATTTCTTTGCTGCAACTTATGACTGTTGACTCCTGTCCATTTGCTCTGCATCTGTAAGATTAGTCTGGCTCTTTTTTTTTTTTTTTTTTTTTTTNAAATAACCCTTCACATTAACTAGTGGAAGACTGCAATTAGATATCTCCCCTTTGTCTTTTCTCCTTTACTTTATAAAACCACACAGTGGAGTTGGAATTTTTAAGTTTTTAAAACTAAATAGAAGGCTCTTGAGTTTTTACTTACAGATGAGATGTTTTCCCTTCCTGCAATACTTTCCTCCCTTTTGATTTGTAACTATGATGTGCTCAGAGTCCTTACTGCTAAAAAGATACTGCACTAGTATTTGTATGTCATGGTATCTGCATATTTATGCTAAAATTAATAACAGTGACATAGCTGATCATATTCTTATTTGGTCTCAGATTTAACATTTAAAGGGAAATGAATAGGATTTTTGTATATTGGGATTTTCAAAAACTTGTTAGTCCAGGAGATTACTGAAGAGAGTTATAATGTAATATTTACAGCCTTATTGCTGAAAAACCTGATTCCCTGCTGTTTTTTAATTACTCTAAATGACAATTTGTTTCATATTGTTACCAAAGATGTACCATCTATATGTCAAGTGGGAGAATATAGGTTTGTGTTTAATTCATTTAAGCTAATGTCAAATACACTGTAGCAAATACTTGGTGCCTTTGCAGACAACCAAAAAAGCTGGGCTATTTTGTGTGCTAGAGGGAAAGTATGAAATAACTTTAAGAACTCCAATAGTATATGGTAGTATGTCTGGTTTTGATAGTTGATGATTGTGATCTGAATGCATGATTATCTGACATCTTCAGTTAAACTAATTTCTTTGTTGCTTTGAATTTTAGTGATACACTTCTGTTTAGTCATAAATACAATTATTGCTGTTAGAAGTAATTTCCTTCATAGGACAGTGTTGGTTTGTTATGACAAAATAATGTAAAAGTGGCATACATGCTAGTTTATGTTTAAAAATTGAGTTTAATGTTGTAAATCCAAATATACACAAATTATCTTTACTGTAATTGTAATTAACTAATTACAACTGAGACTTTGCACAGGATTTTCTGTGATGGTAGGGTAGTCCTGTGTGTATAGAAATACGCAAAATTCTACTGGTAGTTCACAGCTGCTTTTTATCAAAAGCTTTGCCTTCAAGATGATATTCTTTACATCTGCTAAGGTCCAGATTCACCTTGATGATTGAACTTATTTTTTTTTTATTCATCCTGTAGTCTCAGTAGGCTGCCTCTTTTTACAGAGAGCCACCTCTCCTTTTCCCCAGGCTTTCTTTTATACACTGATGTAGGTGGAATTGTGGAAAAACCTTTTCTGAAAGAAGTCTTGCATATCTTTTGTTGTTCTGGGTTTAATTTTATTAGTTGATTCTTCCCTGTCTCAGGCAGGGAAGGCACTTTAGAAAGCTGCCTGCACAGCTGCCTTGAAAGTGAGCTCTAATGCACTGAATGAAGTATTGGGCAGGCTTAGGGGACAGTTTCACTTCTCCACAGTACTGCAGAGGAGGAACCTGCCCCTCCAAGTGGTGTGGCAGACTGGAAAAATCTTTGGTTTCAACATTTGAGTATGTAAATTCTTGTGGATCTAGGAGTAAAAATAATTGAATTACTCAAAATGACACTTTTATTTCCATTTTATATTGTTACCAAGGATGTACCATGTGTATCTCAAGTGGGAGAATGTAGAATTGAGTTTAATTGAAGATAATGTCAGTATTAGTGTGTGAAAATATCCACTGTTGTATGTTTAGGGGGAGTTGTTCAATCTACATATAAATAATCTGTGGCTTTTCAAATGCTTTCTCCTTTTTTTTTTTTGGCCATTTTACTGAGCCTGTGTGGTGGATTTATAACAAAAACAGTGGAAATTTGATGTGCGTAATCAAGGAGCAAGTAAGTGAATGTATCTAGCCATGTGTACTAGCAGTTTGACATGAAGGGCCTTGTAAAATACAGGGTCAAAAATAACAATAAGAAAACCCCAAATGCAACAAAATGGATGTTAAACTTCATTGCAATAGAGGTTTTTTCATATGCTTCAAAAAAAGACTTATTAGATTCTGAATATGTGACCTGGAAACTTACAGGGCATAACAAAACATTTTTGCATGTGAAAGTGAAAAAGGAAGCTAAAGAAGGTGGTAGAGGATAGGGCTGCTAATTTGCATATGACTTGAATAACTCATAACATACTACCCTACTAAATATATGGTCTGATAGCCTGTTTTGATCTTATGTTGGTTTTTCCACAGGTGGCTACAGTGTCAATGGAGGATCTGGGGAAAATACTTATGGTCGGAAGTCGTTGGGGCAAGAGCTGAGAGTTAACAATGTGACCAATCCTGATTTTACCAGTGTTCCGCATGGGAATCGTGCTTTAGCCACAAAAGACATGAGGAAATCACAGGGTAAGGATACCACAGATTTTCAGGAAAAGAGGATCTCTTTTGGCAACTTCTCTTGTGTTCAGAATATGAAAAGAAGTTCACTACAGTTAGGCAATCTATATGGATTTTATTTTTTGTGATATATGATTAGATGGTGTTGATGGAAACTGTCATCTTGTATTTACTGTTCCCTGCATTGAGACTTCCTCCATAGCTTAGGCAGATCTCTTGACTATATGGCTTATGCTATCAATCTTTCAATTTCCTTTAAATAGCTTTTGAACCCTTATTCAGGTTAGCCAAATTTGGCAAAGAGCTCAAGGGCTCCAAGAAGGAGAATTTGCTTTTAGATTTGTTGAAAATTGATGCCTGAGTAAAAAGTTGTTAATTAACGAGTCCCTAGTGCGGGAAAACCTGCAATGGTGAGCTCAACCGTTATCTGTTCTCACTGGCCTGCAGGTCAACTAGTCATCACATCATACCAGCTGATTAGTCAGTAGATGTGTACTCCTGAACAAGCCACAATTCGTGCTCCCTCTTGCTCAGCTGAGGATTAGAGGCCAGGGAGGAACTGGAGGCATCATAAGAATGTGGGCAAGGTCTTGGGAGATGCAGCAAGAGGAAATCTGGAGTTGCAAGAGGGTGCAAGAATGCTGGGCACACGTTTTTGAGAAAGAAGACTTCACTTTTCCCACTATTTGTTTTTTTTTGGGGAGGGGAGGGGGGGGCGGGGAAGACAGTTATTCCAAGGACTTTTGAATGAAAATAGAAACTTTGTTATGACTAAGCACTGTCATTTATTGCATCACTTAGTGTAAGTGGTAGTTGAGCCGCTGACAAAAACTGTGACTGCTTTATGCCAGGCACATTATAAACATATGAGGACACAGTGTTTCTCCTCAGGGATTTATATTCCAGAGGAGACAAAAGGTGAAAGAAGAGTGTTCAGTGTGCTTTGTGGGTGGAAGAACTGAGGTGCAAGTGGTGACATGACTGTTGCAAAACCCTGATCTTTGGAATGGGTTAAACTCAGACTTTATAATCCTATTCTGGTGTCTTGGTATAAAAATTATTCAGTCCTTTTAGTGTCTTAAATTATGTCTATGTAGAGGAAATAGAGGATTGTCTAACAGAGAACTCTSTAAATAATACTTCTGGTAGTGGGCTTGTGCATGAATTTACTATTAGTTAGTACGGGCAGAAAATTCAGACTGTTCTCCTTAGGTACGTGAGCACTACTTTAATTCTTAAAATGTTAGGAACTATAATTTCAGATGATTGAAGTCGCTGCCGATGACTTGTATGCTTCTGTACGTATTCTGTCCTCTAGATGTCAGATTTCAAGAGTTTCTCCTTTTTAACTGGACTGTCTTTGTGATTGTTGTAGGTTTCAGCAAGTCATTTGATTTTTTTCATGTCGTCTTCAAAATACAGTGGGATTATGTTGCAACAGGATGTTATTTTTTAAATTCTGTTATATTTTCTTGTTTGTTAGTGTGTGCATTAAGCCATTTTTTAAAATAGTTGTCTTCTGTGAGTTAGCATGTGGCTGAGACCTTGCTGATTTTTCCACAAAGTGGAAGTCGTACAGCTGTTCATTAACTAGTGCTTTGATTAGTATAGCTTCAGTCATGCTCTTGGTTAGTTTTTGGGGTTTGTTTTGTTTTTTTTTTTTTTTTTTTTTTTTTTTTTTTTTTGATTATGGCTCAACAGGCAGCTAACACTTACTCTCTTAGGGAGTAATGCCAATGTTCATCAGATATTAACTGAATAAAAACAAAGCTGCTTTTAGTAGAGTTTTGAACAGTACGTCTTGTTCTAGCAGCAGTTAAATGTGTGTCTCATACCAGTAACCTTGGTGGTGGTAGTTTTATTTGCACAGTTCTGGTTTTAGGATTTTTTTGTATGTAGAACAGCACAACCATATTTCAAAATAAATTACAGTTTTCCATGAAAAGATTACAAACAAAAAGATAAACACAGAGAAGACAACACTAAAAAGTTGCAAGTTGTGGATTTAATTAATTCAAGGCCCGTACTTACTGTTGACTTTTCATCTAATGCTGAAGAGTCAACCAACATTTTTAGGGACAGGAGGGGGCACTTTTTTAAGGACCTTGCAAAGATCTAGAATATCTTTACAAAAAGTTATTTGGAAAACACTGAAAATTACTTTTACTAAACCACCGCATCCTGGTTTGCCCTTCAAGAGCAGTATCTAGTGACCTAACCCAGCTGTGCTGGCGTAGCTTCCCATGTGCTTGCTGAGTGGCAGAGATCAGCGCAAACTGGGAGTGACAGAAGAGAAGTGATGTGTACTGTATGTTCGTGGTCCAGGTTAGTGTTGGTAGAGTGCAGCTGTAGGAATATTATAGAATAGACTTTTCTCTTTCTCATGAGGCACATCTGTGTCTTGGAAAGGACTGTATTATGGGGTGGCCAATGCATTGAATTATTCAAGGACAGATTCAAATTGCTGTTTTGGGAGGCTTCATATGTAGATAGTCTAATAGTGAAATAAGTGTGTGTAGATTTGGTTCAGCTTAAGCTTTCAAGATACATTCAGTAATGTAGAACACAGTACTTTCCTAGCAGAAGAGTTTTCATGTGGAATTATTCATGAATAACAGTTGCACTTTTTATTTTGTGTACCGTAGTCTGTGTTAATTTCCATTGTAACCAAGCTTTAAAAGAACTTTCATTGTCATTTGCATATATTTTGTTTCCAAACTATTCCATTTGAACTTTGAAAAAAATCTTTTTTTTCCTGGTCTGGTGACCTTCTACTACTGCCCAGGTTTTAAAGAAATTGATAGACATGGTACACCCCCGGGCAGGCTGCATTCTTCCTGGTAGTCCTTTTCTTTCTTCTCCAGGGCTGATCAAATTTTTTGGGTGGGTAGCTGCGCTAGGTCCATCTTTCTGAAGTTTGGCTAGGTATTGACCATTGGCAGGCAAGCCTTGGACTACAGTTGCTAGCTCAACTCTTGGCAGAAATACAAGGAGATCTTCAGATGTAGGTGATCATCTACCAGGGATTGTAGTTATTAGTCTAGCACCATCACTCAGGAAGACCTCGGATACTGCTTCAGAAGGTGTCTTTGCTGATCATGATTCCTTGTATGTTTCTCACCAGACGCATGGCTTTTCATCCACTGCTGAAGACTGTGGCTTCCAGATAAAGCAAGGGAAAAGAATCTTAATTCTTCCTAAATGGATATGTATGCCTTAGTCTTGTGTAAAATCAGTAACATCTTAAAAGAAGTGCTCTTCATGCCTGTCAGATAACATCTCAAGATGTCTTGTGTAGTTGTGCTAGCTAGGAACAAAACATAGATTTGATCCTTCAGACTCTTATCGCTATTCTAATGTTTGCTAAGCCTGCCTAATCCTTCAGAATGGCAGGTGTCTTCAAAATTAATTGCTTAAACTGATGCCTGGCAAGAAACAGATTATCAAGGCCTATTTTATTCATAGTCTCTTTTAAAATTCAAAAAATAAAGACATGAAAATAAGGTTGAGAATATTCTTCATGACTGTAATACAGAAGACGTGCTCTCCTGTAGATGGTGTCATGACCTACAAGAGTTACTGGCCTGTGGGTGGGTACACAGGATTCTGTAATATACAAGGACACAAAGGTTTTTGTTTCTTAAATTTCTTTATTACAAGTTACTACAAATTACCACTAGTAAAGCAAGTCTATACTTATGATTAATTACTTATATGCACACCTATATATATTATTCAAAGTGTTACCGGTACACCACTCGCCAGACTTTTCCCAGGAGTGGAGCCAATTGATGACAGACAAAGTTTCACTTCAAAGATGATCTGCATCATGGAGCCTGGAGTCAGTCAGGCGTCCCCAGTGAGGGTCTGGTCTGTCCAGGAGATCTTGTGTAGCAAAGTCTTTGCAGGGGGAGCTCTTGGAGAGAAGCTCCATTTTGGGTAGAAAGCGAGTTATTTTTATATTGTTAGAGATGTAAGGGGGCGTAGGACGCAACCACCTGGAGCCGCTGGTGGCTTTTACTAACTACTGTTTTTCACCTGGAACAGCCAATAGATGATGTTGTTTTCTATCTTCTCAGACCAATGTTTGCTTTCCCAGTCTATTTTTCCAGCTGGAGCAGCCAATAGCTGTTGCTGATTCCTGCTTTCCCAGGATGTTTTCCACCATTACAGCCTAATTTTTCACCTTTCCAGACAATAAGTTTGTTGTTGCAGTTTCTTGGTTTTGTGCTTATCAAGGGTATCTCGGGATGTCTTGGGTTCTTAGGTACCCAGCTGCCCTTCAAGGATGATCCAGGTTCCCAGGCCAGGTTCTCAGGCTAGCAGTTCCCAGGCTGGCAGACATCATCTTCTGTCAGTACTTTTCCTTTATAACTTTCCCATTATAACCAGGTTGCCTTTATGGCTGCTCCCATCAGATGACTGATGTGTAACATACCAGAGAAAAAAGCTGTCTGTAGTTTTCTTGGGTGTTCTCATAAGAGTCATGGTGACTAAGAAAACCTCATCATGTTCCATGAATCCTCTAATTTCAATCACCATGAAATGTCTAATGTTAAACTTTTCAAAAGAAACTTTGTTTCCTCTTTGCAAATGAGGGAAATGAATTATTCTCATAAATTCATTGTAATTGGTACCTAAATCAGGTAAACTGAGTTGTGACCTTCACTGGTATCAATAGTGCTATTGGTCAGCTTAAGTGAAATGTTTTCTTAGGAAGATGCTAATTCACCTGTATTATGATCCACTTAAATCAATAGCCACTGCACCTCTGCACGCTGTATGCTTTTGTTCCTCAACAGAGGAAGAGTAGATCTATTTTCCTTTTCAAAACAGAACCCTGCTAGCTATCAGAGGACTACTCATAATCTTTCTTCTTGTGCCAAAATGATAGAGAAAATCTTGTTTCTTGGTAGTTGCTCGAGCTTAAATCTGGTTCTTTGCTTCAAGAASCAGCTTGTTTTTTCCACAAGGTTTTCTTTAAATATTATTTGTTGAATTATTTTGTTTATATATTCAATCAGAATTCTGATTTAACCTTACCGCACCCCCTTTTTTTTTAGTTTCATTTATGTAGAAGGGAACTAAATCCAGGTTTTTGTGTAGAATTAAAACAGTTCTGCTTAGTTCTGAATGAATTCTACCCACGTACTGGGCCGTCCACTGGAAGAAATTAAATATTTTGGTAGCTAAATTAAATTTTACGTTTATTTTCCTCATATTAGCTTTAAAACAAATCAGGATTTATTTTTTTTACTTTTTTTCTCAAATTACTGTTCTGACTTATTGAGTCCACAAATGCACATTTCAGACAATACAGATATTGATCAAATGCTGTAGAGAAAAGAAATAATTGCCTTTTCTTTTTCAGAGCGATCGTTGTCTTATTCTGACGAGTCTCGACTGTCAAATCTTCTTCGGAGGATTACTCGGGAAGACGACAGAGACCGAAGACTGGCTACTGTAAAGCAATTGAAAGAATTCATTCAGCAACCAGAAAACAAGCTGGTTAGTAATTTTTACTTTTCCGTAGCACTGGAGTATTTCTCGTTTCATAAAACTGTCTTTTTAAAAATCTGAGTATTGGGATATGTCTGTGAGGAATATGTTATATACAAGGAATTTCCTTCTACAACAAAGGAAAGTGTATTCCTGGATTGCCTGTTCTTTTTCCGGCATTCAGGAAATTTTTTATTGCTTGATTACTTATGACGTATTGCCTTAAAGCAAGCTACTGAATGCATGAGCTGTAGGAATAAATATGGCATGTGGGTTCTTTTGGCTGGTCTTAGCAATATCCTCTGGATCCTTCAGCAAGGAAATAGAGGAAAAAGGAAATAAAACGTGTTGCTGTCTTGTTCAAGAACTGTTTCTGTATTTTAAATTAAAAATACGCAGATATTCATAGAGTCTTGTGAATAGCTCATCTTAGAGTTACTCAGCTTTCTAGGTAAATACCTTTGTATGTGGATTCCCTTTTATGGGAAGAGAACCAAATAAGTCTTTGTTTTCATTACGTCTTTGGGTTTTTTAGTGGGTTGTTGAACTCTAATATACTCAAGTGTTTCTTAAGGATTTGGGGGTGGTGGGGGAAGTATCCCACTGTGGGTATATGTTTTTAATATTACTTATTTTGAAGTAAAGTATTAAGAGTATTTTGTCTGACACATCTCCCTCACTGTTTTGGAGAGCTTAGAAGTTCTCCAACTATTGAAAAAGTAGGAAGTGATGGTTTAATACCCTGCCACTCATTTACATCCAGTGCTGTGATATTTCAGTTGTGGGTTATRTGTCTATCCATATTTATAAGAAGTTGGTTCATTCTCTCATTATATATTAATTAACCAGTGGTAATTGTGCTCTTTTCTAAAAGGTGTGACACTTAAACATTGAGACTTTTCTATTCTGTGCACCTAGGTATAAGCAGACCATGTGCAAGCGTAGCTAACACTTCAGCTTTCCTCTGAAACAAAATCCTTCTTATTACAAGGGTTTGGGGAGTAAATGCTTTCCACAGTTATTCCGTGGTTGGGTTTTTTAATTACTTCCATTATTCTCAATGCATTTTCCCCAGGTTTTTTTGTAACTGCATTTTATTTAGGTTTCTTGGTATCTCAGAACATACTGGAATTGCCATTCTAATGTCTAACTCGGTGGTGTCACACTTTGTACTTGTTAGTGGTCACAATGTTAAAAGTTTGTCACTGAGAAACTTTTCTTTAAACTTCTCCCAGCTCGCTAGTGAGAACAAGATCAGATGTCAAGGGATATCCGTGATGTCAAGCCTAAAACTTTATAATGGACAGTGTTTAACCTAGCAGTAACTCCTGCAGTTCTTTACACTCTTAAGTGTTGTTTAACAGAATTCTTTTCATTCTCAGGGTTGAAATGTGTGTTCAACAAAGTAAAGTAGTAGAAGTCACTAGGCAGTGGCATTGTCACGTAATGGCATCGTGCTCCAACTTCTAAATTGTATAGATGCCTTCTCCTGTCTCTTTTGTAGCCTCTTTTGCAGATACCAGGCACGCTTTAAAAATCTCCGTGTGAGTTCTGAGGGGCCAAGCACATGGACCGGTTTCTCTTCCCCCCCACCCCAAGAGTGATGTTGCTCAAAACTTAACAACAAAAACTAGATAACATCCACTGTGTTAAAGATTAATATCTTTCTGAAGAAAAGAGAACCTTTTTATTAACCCGTCAAGAAAGCTTCTTGTTAATATCTTATACAGTTGCAGCTGATGTATTATTTTGCAACTCAACTCACTAATGTGTTTTTTTAGTGCATATTTAGAAAAACAAGTATTTCTGGTTGTGTTTGAGAAAGCACTGGTTCATCAGTAGTGTTTCATCCCCCAAAATAGTACTCCATTTTTCTGAAAGTCAGGATTGCCTAAGGAGAAATTTTAATACTTCAGATTGTATTATCTAATCAATTAAATATTCTGCTGATACAATTGATTATTAGTATAGGAGACTAGGTCTTCAGTAGATGCTACTGATGAGCTGTATGGTGAGTCTTACATTTGTGATGTAATGTTATCGGCAAGAACTAAACTTAGAACAAATCTTGATAGCAGGCTGCCAGTGTATTTTCATGGCTACTGTAAATAAATATGAAATATAACGTGTAGGATAATATTGCAGTATTGCTTAATATAGTTCATGCTAGTCTGCAGTGGCTGTGGAAAGCATAATAGCATTCTATTAGCAAACAGAATTGGCAGTGGTGTTTTTAATGTGGGTGTAAACAGGACCTAGTTTGCAGAAGTTATTGTGCCATTATTATGCTTATGCCTTCTATGTATCTTATATTACAGGTACTAGTTAAACAACTGGATAATATCCTGACTGCCATTCATGATGTACTCAATGAAAGGTAAGCTGGAAAAAGTAAGCAGTTTGAAGGCTTTAAAGAGGAAAAATAATGACAGCGTTAGGTTTGGATTTCAGTACAGAAATGGAATGGAGTGGGAAAGCTTGAAAGAAATTCATTCACTAATTTTGCATGGGTGTGACATTGCAGTAACAGGACTGAACTGGGGGAGAGTTAAGACTCTTAGGCATATCAACAATATTGTTAGACAGTCTAGAGCACACTTCACACGGAGAGAATTTGAATGCGCAAGTGTGGCTTTTATGTTGTAGGTAATATGAAGTCTGTCTCGGCTATGTTTAATCACGTGGGTGTAGTAGTGCTCTGCTGTGGTTGTCTAGCTTGCAAATTGAACTTAAGTTTTTTACAACCTGATCTAATTCATTTACATCCAACTAAGAGCATATGGTAGAGGGAGCTCCGGTGTGGGGAGGCTTTTTGGTGTTTAGTTCAGTGTTATTACCCAAAGTCAGCTTTATGTTAAGAATTTTCTTCCTTGGGTAGTGTGTTGCAAGTAGAAGGGCCTATTTATTGCATACTTTTATTCAAGTTGATTTATTCCATAGAAATAATATTTCATAGATTTTTTCAGATTATTAATTTTTATTTTAGCTTCATCACTGCTGCCATTAAGTAGGAGAGAAGCAGCTTCATTCATGAATATATTTTCCTGCTTTAGAAAATACTTTGATTTGTTCATGGTTTCTTCTGTTCTGCTCTCATGTCTGGAGATTCCACATTTCTTTTTTTTTCTCCCCAAAAATACAGTAGCAAATTGCTTCAAGAACTGAGACAGGAAGGAGCTTGCTGTCTTGGCCTTCTTTGTGCTTCTCTGAGCTACGAGGCTGAGAAGATCTTTAAATGGATTTTTAGCAAATTCAGCTCATCCACAAAAGATGAAGTTAAACTTCTTTATTTGTGTGCAACCTACAAAGCACTAGAGACTGTAGGAGAAAAGAAAGCCTTTTCATCTTTAATGCAGGTAAGACTACAAATTAAAACAGGATTATTAATGATTTTTCCAGTGCAATGCTTGAATCAACTTTTTAAACTGGAATGAACAATAAGTAATGCTATGTTGGCATAATAAGTAAATATAATTACAACTGGGAGGGAACTTTCTGACTGAATGGGATTCTTTGATTCTGATTACCTTAGAAAGGAATGTCAAGTCTTTGTAGGATGATACATATTTTGATGCAACTTTTAAGTATATATTGCAGATCCAAGAGGAAGAATCTTGTTGATACCAAAAAGAGAACTCAAGTGGAATGGTACACAAAACCCAACCTGTTGATTGCTTTGTGCTACCTTCTATTTACAATTTCTAACTTGAATTGTAATTAGATCTGAGAGGAAGTAGGATGTGTGCAGACAAATCTGGTCCCCTGGTTCAAGTTTTAGAGTGCGTTATTTTGGGTGTAGAACAACTATGTCCAGGTCTGTGCTCCAATGTAATATTTACTTTACAGAGCCAAAAAGCTTCAGCAGGAGAAACAGGAACTTAGAACAACTAGTTGTTCTGTGGCTAAAGAATTAAAGAAAATAGTGTCCCCAAGCCTTGAACCTGGGCCTGCCATATTTCAAGCATATGCCCACTTGAAGTGATTATTTCCATGCAGTATATGTGATGCTTTTTACATTTGTCCTTTCTGCAGAAAGAGTATTGAGATGTTTCTGTTGTTTGAATCAAAGTAGTTTGCTAAAAAGTGTCCAACACTGAATAAATCTGTGTGTGGCTAATATTGTAACTTTTTCACATGTTGTTTTAATGAAGTGAAATGTCTAGTGGCTTTGCTTTACTTTTTAGCTTGTAATGACCAGCCTGCAGTCCATTCTGGAAAATGTGGATACACCAGAGTTACTGTGCAAATGTGTCAAGTGCATCCTTTTGGTGTCCCGATGCTACCCACACATTTTCAGCACCAATTTTAGGGTAAGCTTACTTTGTCCTCTGTATTTTTGTTCTCGCATAGAAACAATAGTGCAGCAAATTAGGTAATTAACCTTTTTTCAAAATTGCTTTCCAGGACACAGTGGACATACTGGTTGGGTGGCATATAGATCACACTCAGAAACCTTCATTGACGCAACAGGTATCTGGTAAGTTTGGCCAAAGAGTCACTACTCTAGTCCACTCTGGCTTGCAGATGATGTGGGTTTACTTAACAAGTCTGGTCCTACTGACATGGAAGTTGACATAAAACCAAATGAATTTCTGGCTACATAACAAGAGACTTGGTTCCTAATTTTTTAGTAAATTTACATTTGCCATTTTATGCTGTATCTGGAAAAATGGGATACTTTATTCAGGTTGCATTTAAACATCAATTGTTTTGTGTAACTTTTTAACAATTTTTAATAAGTTTATAGATCTTACTATATTCTCTGTGAAAGAATATATTTTATCCTATGTACTTCTAGAAATTCTTTGTGGTAAAGATACTGTACTGGCATTTAAGAAATTGGGAAACTCCTTCCTAGAGCTATAGCAGTTGTCTTCAGTTGTTCACAGCAAGTCTGTTATGTTTCCTGTGTCATAGTCCTAGATTCCATCCTTAATGTTTAACTGCTGTGGGGCAGGACTGAACCTTAAAATGAATTTGTCAAAGGGACAAAAGAGGGAAGCACAATTTATATTTACTTTAAAAACAACTTATGTTAAAATTTTCATGCAGATGACCTTCTCTAACCTTAGCAACTTTCACCTCAGCAATATGCAACTAAAATTTAATTTTCGTATGTTACCTTGTTCTTCCTCTGTTTTAATTGCCCTGGTATTTTTATACAGGATGGCTGCAGAGCTTGGAACCCTTTTGGGTGGCTGATCTCACTTTTTCTACCACACTCTTGGGTCAGTTTTTAGAAGATATGGAAGCTTATGCTGAGGTAAACAAGACTTTGTGGTATATACCAGAGTTAACTGTTGTGGATTTCTTAATAAATCCACAGCTGTGATTCTTATGGATGTATTACATATGTAGAAAATAAAATTAAATGGTTTTCCTCGGGAAAAGAGGATCAAATTAAGGAGTATACTTAAGGCATGTACAACAACAATTCTACACGAATCCTCATGAACTACTTAAATAGTATCATACCCAGGCTTTCAGCCATTGTTGATTGAGAATATCATGTTATAATAAAAATAAAAACAATTAACCAAACAGGAATGCCTTCACTTTTAAAAAGCTGCAGTGAAGACATTTCATGGTTTTTCCCTGGTATTTTCTCTAATTGTCCAACTTCAGAGTTTTTCAGAAGTAGTGACTACTGGGGGGAGAGGGATTCTTAATGCTTCCGTAGATTAATGGTAAATCTGTCTTTTTTTTGAATAAAGTAACGGATTATATTGTGCAGGAAATAATGCAGCAGGAACTGATACAAAACTAAAGTATTTTCATTTAACATACTTTGTTTTGACTTTGTGACCTTTGCTTAGTTAACAGGGTGTAGAGTTTATCTGACGCTGTCATTAAAGGAAGAGTTTTGGTTTTTGGGGAGGAGTGTTGTCTTTTTCTTAACATATATGTGCTCATATGTATATATGCTTGTAACTATATTATGCTATATTATATATGTTAACATGCAGATCCTATAGGTGAAATTGTACTTCCAGCATAATCTGTTTCACTCAAAGCAGAATAAATAATTTGATTTTATTAGTGTACTTATACGTACACCAAGGCTTCTGATGGTACAGCTTTGAGAGTTAGGATTCACAGACCTCTTTGGCAGTGTCAACCCCACAGAAACCTGCGCTGTTGTGACTGTAGGCACACAGTTGAAAGTGCTTAGTCAGTGCAGCAAGTAGCTGCTTATCAACTTGCTGCTGGGCTGGACAGCGTGCGTATTCTTAGTCATGGAAGAGTTTTAAGATAATGTGCGTTAACTTAAATCACGGAGGAGGTGGTTCCAGCTAGTGTGTTTTTTATCTCACAGTGGGGTAGACCAAGGCTATATCTATACTAATGAGATCAGCACTGCCGGGAATGTTCCCAGGCACTGATGCCAGCTGGCATGAAGTAGCCTGTGAGTAAACTCATGGTGTCCAGATCAAGGTAGCTGCATGTAAACAGTGTGATGGGAATGGCCACTCGAACATCCTGACTCCAATTTGTGGATGGGAATTGTTTGGGAGAGTGGTAAAAGTGTGCAGACAACTGTTGTAACAGTGCAGCAATATGGATGATCATGTTCCAGGGGCCAGGAACATCATAAGCCTCTCTTCTAATTTACAAGATACAGTCCGAGTACTCTGTTTCAGTGGCTAAACTAATGAGCAGCATCTCATTACTGCTCTGTGACTAGCTCATCGTCATTGTGTGCCTATATCCCATCTTCATATATATGTGAAGTTAGAGATATTGGATAAATATATCTATAATTGGATAGTATCTATAATATGTCTGGAAAATAGATAGATGAAGTATTTTCAATCTCGTATTTTGATCTTTCATGCATGCATTATAACTGTTAATGATGTGTATTGATATGTAAAACTTCTGTGCTGTAGGACCTCAGCCATGTGGCTTCTGGGGAATCAGTAGATGAAGATATTCCTCCTCCTTCAGTATCACTACCTAAACTGGCTGCACTTCTTCGGGTTTTCAGTACTGTGGTGAGGAGCATTGGGGAACGCTTCAGCCCAATTAGAGGACCACCAATTACGGAAGCATATGTAACTGATGTAAGAATTCATGTTTTCTTTTTGTTTTTCTTTGTTGACATGATTTATCACCATATAATGATGCTATTCACTATTGAGTTTGTTTAGGTTTTGTGAATTTTCCATGAATATGTATACGCTCAGCTTTGGGCAAATGTATTTTCTTGAAGAAATATGCTACAAGAATTTTATTAAATATTAAGGTACAGATTGTGATAGTGGCACATGGGAGACATATATAGCAGAAACTAACTTTTTTTAGGCATTTTAACTTCATGCAGCTGGGTTTATGCTTGTGTTATCTGTCTTTGTAACCATAATGTTACCATTTATTCAGATTGCTATGATGCTATAAAAACTGAATTCAAATTATGAGTTCAACTTTATAAAATGTAGGGGTTTTTTTATCCATGCTGAAATTGTATCTATCAAATCTGATAGCAAAGTCCTCTTGTTCTAAAGTATAGTATAGGATGGTGTGAACTCAAATAAATATTACATAATGTGCTAAGTAGCTGCTATACTTCTGTAACAGGAACTGTAGAGGTGTGAATGATCTTTTAAAAAAAAAAAAAAAAAAAAAGATACCTGCAGTCAAAATCTTGTTGTTGCTGCATGAGCTGCACAACTGGAGTTTATGCCCTTGCAGAGTTCTGTGAGGGACAAAACTTCTCGGATAAATAAGTGTATAGATTTCCCAATTAAAGCCAAGACAGTTATGTAACTTGTGTCTTAATCTGCAGAGGATTCTTGTGACAAAAGCTCAAGAAAAGAAAACTAGTCTGTTTTTTACAAGAGGAGTTCTGTTGACATCAGTTGGAACTGAACAGAATTCTGAATAATGAGTTTAGTTTTTCTAGGTCTTTGCAGGTCTTTAGCTGAGTAGGAAACCAGGCAATTGAAGGTTTGTTTTTTCTTATACTTCTGAAGTGTAATGCCATGATGTGCGTTATTCAGAATATTCTATTGACAGAATTTACCAAGCTGCAGAGTAGGTGATGGGACAGGATATCAAATGGATGTGAATATAATTAAATAGCATGCAGTCTTTGTCTCTTTTTAGTGGCGTCTAATTTAGGTGTGTTTTTAATTTTCCAGGTTCTGTACAGAGTAATGAGATGTGTGACTGCTGCAAACCAAGTATTCTTTTCTGAAGCCGTACTTACAGCTGCCAATGAGTGTGTTGGTGTTTTACTTGGCAGCCTAGATCCAAGTATGACCATACACTGTGACATGGTCATCACATATGGATTAGATCAAATGGAAAATTGTCAGAGTTGTGGCACTGATTATATCATTTCAGTCCTGAATCTGTTGACACTGGTTTGTACATATTTTTGTTATTGCGGTTTTCACATTGGAAAATACTATTTTCTAAGCAACTTTGATTTTTTTGTGTGTGTATTAGATAAATATTTAAAACTCTTCTCTTCCTGATCACAAGCAAGAAATTCCTCTTCTAGATGCTTGTATTCTTTTCTGTAAAGCTTATGCTGCTAGCTTGTTTATGCATTTGGCCTGTCGATAAAGTGGCATTTAGTTTTAGCCTGAGTGTTCCTGTTTTGGGGGGTTTTTTTGTTATTTTTTTTTTGTTTTGGTTTTTTTTTTTTCTCCCCTGTCTGGCTTGACTGCTGGACTGTGCTATTCTCTGGCCTCTGCAGTTGATAACACCACCTGATAAATTTCAGAATCTTAGTGCTTAATATGTTCTATTTATCTACTTATGCCATGACCTGGGAAATCAGACTTCTTCAAAACATAGCTCTTAATGTTTAGGCCACAAACTCTTAAACCCTTAAAATCAATCTAAATTAATCACGCAACTTCCTCTCTCAGCTGTGCTGTTAAAGCCTGAAAATAACTAATTCTCTGAATGTGAATTTGGGAAAGCAAATACAAAATACTTGCATTGCTGGGAAGCTATTTTTTCTAGATATAGCGTATACAAGCTAGAAAAACAGTATTTTAATTAGTCTTTAATAATCTATTCTAATAAAAAATAATTCAGGTGGTTAAAGATATTTACTATTTTGGTTTTTATCCCCAGATTGTTGAACAAATAAATACAAAACTACCATCGTCATTTGTAGAGAAATTATTTATACCAGAGTCTAAACTACTTGTTCTTCGTTATCATAAGGAGAAAGAGGTAAGAGTAAGTGACTTCTACAGGTGTATTACAACAGTCTTCATGAATTTCATAGATATATTTATTAGGCTGTAAAACTTTGTTCATCTTAAATATATTTTTTATCTAACTATATATCTATGAAACTTCTGAAAAGGCAGATGTAGCTAGTTCTTGGTTTTGGCATTTAGATTTGATAAGGAATTGGTAAGTTGGCCATCATAACAGATAGAGAAGTCCTTAGTTGATGTGGCTTTCATACTCAGCATGTTATGTGGATGATCCAGAAAGTAATTAATAGATTCTGTAAGTAAGTAGTACTTAATTATAGAAAACTGAAGATAGGTATGTGTATCAGACTAGGCTATTAATAGATAAAGAAGCATAATTTTAAATTCTATGTTGGCAATTAATATATTTTATGATTTCATGCTAATCAAGTATTACTGTAATTATTTTATATTCTTAAGGTTGTTGCAGCAGCCCATGCTGTATACCAAGCCGTATTGAGCCTGAAGAACATTCCTGTTTTGGAGACTGCTTACAGGTTGATTCTAGGAGAAATGACCTGTGCTCTAAATAGTCTTCTCTATAGTTTACATCTTCCTGAGGCCTGTTCTGAAATCCAACATGACTCTTTCAAGAAGCATATATTCAATGTGGATAATGCAAAGTTTGTTGTTATATTTGACCTCAGTGCTCTAAGTACTATTGGAAATGCTAAAAACTCATTAATTGGGGTGAGTAAAAACTCTACAGATAAAGTTTGTGCAGTAAGTGTAAAAACACTGTTTTACTTAAAATACACCATAATGTATTTCACCAGTAGTGCGCATATGTATAATTAAAATGATCATATTTGTTTCCTAACTTACGTTATAGAAAAACTTCCAGTATTAAAACTTATGGGAAACAGAATGGGTGGATTGTATCTCTAGTTAGTGCATAATGAAAAGCAATTTCTAGGGAAGAGCATCTTATCAGGGTTATTCATGGATTGATTCTAGGATCGTTATAGTAATTCTTTTTGAAAATCAAGACAGATAAAAGCAGTTTTAGCGTGTCCTCTGGTAGTATATCAGCCATGTGAAAACACGTGTTCTAGATCTTTCCAAATAAAAACATGAACTGCTTTTAACAGGTTGTTTAAAAAGGGGAAAGAAAATAGTTACAATTAAGGTCAGAAAATTAATAGAGTTAAATTATTTCCCTTGGGAAGAAGCAAAACACAATAATTAATGGTATGGAAACGACACTTAAAAATAGATCCTATTTATTATGTTTCTTTGCTTATGTTGCAATTGTTTTATAGATGTGGGCCCTTTCGCCGACTGTGTTTGCACTACTGAGTAAAAATCTGATGATTGTTCATGGTGACATAGCAGTTCATTTTCCTGCTGTCCAGTATGCAGTACTCTATACGTTATATTCACACTGTTCCAGGTATGAAGATTAATAATTCGTCAGTATTTTAAGAGCACTAGGATGGACTGATCTGAATAGAATATATTGTTGGAGGGAAGAATTTAAATAGGCTATTACAACTAAGCTTTTGCCCAAACTTCCCTAATCAGTTTTTACTTTCATTAATTGCAGGGAGTCTGTATCTCAGCCAAGAAAGCATATCCTGGCTAAAAATTTGGCATTTTATTCAAAGGCAGATTAGAAGTCTTGTATTTGAATAGAGATAACTGAGGGAGAACTCTACTGAAAGTAAATAAGGAAAGATTATTTACTGTTTTGCTTACTGTGAGATCTAGGAGAGGTAATGAAATGTAAACAACAGATTTAAACGCATTTTGGACCTTATTACTACAAAATGTTGTCAAAGTAAGGGAATACTAGTTTAACTGTTACGCTGTACATTTCTTGGTTTTGGTGATTTTTCACTAAGCATTTGATACCAGCCACAGTTGAAACCAGGTTACTGGGCTGCATGGACTGATGTAAAATTGTAGCTTTGTTCTTTTAGGCCAGGGATCACAATACTTGGGTTTTGACATAATGTGGTTACTGTGTGGGTGTACATTAACTTCTGCTGCTGGGTTTTTGGTTGTGGTTTTTTTGTTTGTTTTGGGGGGATTTTTGTTGTTGTTGTTGTTTTTCCCCCCCTCCTGTATACTTTAAAGTAGTATTCCTAATCTTGGGGTGGTTTTATATTTTATGTTTTTCCTTGCCTTTTCAGGCACGACCATTTCATATCCAGTAGCCTCAGTTCTTCCTCTCCCTCTCTGTTTGATGGAGCAGTTATAAGTACTGTAACCACAGCAACAAAAAAACATTTCTCAATCATACTAAACCTTTTGGGGCTACTGCTTAAGAAGGATAACCTTACTCAAGATACCAGGTAACTAACACTTTCTTAGTAATCAGGAGACTTTTTTTCCCAGTAGAATGCCTTAATTCAGAAACCAGGATAATTTTCATCTGTAAAACTTAAATTTAACCAGTCAAGTATTTGGTGGTTTTTTGGTTGGTTTTTTTTTTTTTTTTTTTTTTTTTTTTTTTTTTTTTTTTTTTTTTTTTTTTTTTTTTCATTAATAATTAAATACCCGTGGAAAAAGTAGCTGCTCATTTTTATGCATGAAAACTAGAAAAATTGAAACCGTTAGAAGATCTATACAGTAAAAGCAGAGCTATCAAACTTTACTGAAAAAAAGTTTTTGCTCACTGAAAGTACCCTTTTACAATAGTTACAATCCTGTATTACCAAAATGCTGTGAAAACTAGGGACGTTTTTAATGTTACGAAACCTTTTGTTTAAAAAATATGAGTTATGGTATAATACTCATCTGTAATGTGAAGTAGTTTAAGTTATATTGAAATATATATTTCTGTAACTATATAGAGTGACTAATACTTTCGTTTTTTGAAGGAAACTACTTATGACATGGGCTTTGGAAGTGGCTGTTCTGATGAAAAAATCAGAAACATATGCACCGTTATTTTCTCTCCCATCTTTTCATAAGTTTTGTAAAGGACTTCTGGCAAACAGTAAGATATCGCCTATTTTTACTTATTAACTGTCTTTTACATGGCATAATTAAGTACATAAGTGACCTTGTCATATACCACTGATAGCTGTAACTGTACTTGTTTCTTTTACTTTTAGGGATGCTTCTAGTTTGTATTGTGCAAAAACTTACACTCTCCTATAATTTTTCTCAAATGGATCCCTACCTATTACTTATGCAAATGATTAATTTTCTTAAAATAATAATTTGTGATTGTGAAATTGGTCTACCAAAAATGTCAGTGATGTGCCAAATCTTACTTGTAAGATTCCATTTTATTTTATCAAAAGCAGTGGAACCATTCCATAATGTGATGTATTGTTTTGGATTTCAAAACCTGGAAATAGAAATATGGGAACAAATGGTTTTAGTAGCATAATACTAACAAGAGCAGTAACTTCCCAAGGCCAGGAGTTGCTAACTTTAACTTAGTTTTTTCTTACTGAAATATGTTGTGTATAATGCCAATGTATGGAGACCATAGAACGATTAATCTGTCAGCTGTCAGAAAAGGCCCGTAAGTAACATGTAGCACAAGTGACTTCTTGTTACTAAGCATTTACTTGTTACAGTAAAACCAGTCAACGAAATCAAAAGAAAAGTATTGCTTAAAGCCTGTGTCTCCTTCTACCAGCTATGCTGTAAAAATGTCTTTAGATGTTCTGTCACAACCAGAGTAATGCATAAGTTATCTAATTCTAGCAAGAATAACTTTTTTTTTCTTTCAACTCCTTAATTCAGCCCTTCTGGAAGATGTGAACATTTGTCTTCAAGCATGTAGTAGCCTCCATGCCCTGTCTTCCTCCCTCCCAGATGACCTTTTACAAAGGTACTCACACAGAATTCTGTATATTATTTGAATTACGCTGTTAATGGAAATGTTATCACCTTTTTTCCTTTTTGGTGATGTAGGTGTGTTGATGTGTGTCGTGTTCAACTAGTACATAGCGGTGCTCGTGTAAGACAAACTTTTGGAAAACTTCTGAAGTCGATTCCTTTAGATGTCGTGTTGAGGTAAGTTGTTCAGATTAACTTCAATATAGAGAATGGTTTAGTTTCTTTCTTCAGTGGCATTTATCTGAAAAACAATGCCAGTTGAATGTCATTATACTGTCTTAATTTAAAATCAAAAAGTATGAAGTATCTTGATATCTCTTCTACTTTGTTACAGGTTTAAGAACAGTAGGTAGTACACAAAGTAATTAACAAATTTGATAAACTATGCAGCACTTCTTGCAGCAAATATGAATACTTGTAAGGTCCGTGTTATCTAGAGCTTCAGCAATATTATGTCCTCAATATTTGTCTCAAAGACCTGAACTCTTAAAGCACTTTGTCTTAATACCAGTTTCCAGTCATTGCACGCGCGTGTGTGTGTAACTTTTTTGCACAACTTTTTTTGATTTATTCAAGTACATTATAGCATAGGTTGGTTTTTTTTCCCCCCTCTTCCTGCAGTAACCGCACCCACACAGAAATACAAGAAATTTCTTTGGCTATAAGAAGTCATATGAGCAAAGCTCCAAGTAATACATTCCACCCGCAGGATTTCTCTGATGTCATTAGTTTTATTTTGTATGGAAACTCACACCGAACTGGGTAAGAACTTCTTTTAAAACTGAAATTCATGGATGTTGAATTTCTAGTAAACAATTCCAAGCTATACTTAGTTTAAAATTTGTAATTATCTTTATAAATTACATTGATTTACCTTCAATCATTTTTTTTTTTTTTTTACACTTCTTAAGTATTTATAAATATCTTCAAATACGTACCTTTTTGCATATTTGCCTATGTACATTGCTGCTTGGAAATAATCCTGTGAGAGATTTGTTTGAGAGCAATAGGGAGCTGAAGTGTGTGCAGTATAAACTTGTTAACACATGAACTTGTGTTAACGTACTGATGTTTTCTTTCAGGAAGGATAATTGGCTAGAAAGATTATTCTATAGCTGTCAAAGACTAGATAAGAAAGATCAACCAACCATCCCTCGTAATTTGTTGAAGACTGACGCAGTCCTTTGGCAATGGGCTGTTTGGGAAGCAGCTCAGTTTACTGTTCTTTCGAAGTTACGAACTCCTCTGGGTAGAGCCCAAGATACATTTCAAACAATTGAAGGTAATGTAAAAAATATAGTTTATTTTCATGGGATATTTTTTTGTAAGATTGTGCAGCTAAGAACTTCATGTCCAAGGCAAGAAGCACAATGCCTTTATTTTTCAGTGATTATAGATTTTAGCATGTTTTTGTCTGACACATCAAGAAATGCAATGGCAGAAGAGCAGTTGCATAATTACTATTAACTTTTGAGAGATTTTACTTTAGTATTGCTATCCCTTGACACATTTAAATAAAATACTGTCTGGTAACTTTTTTTTCCCATGTTTTGGTAAAATGTGTAGGTATTATTAGGAGTCTTGCAGCCCATACATTAAACCCTGACCAAGATGTTAGCCAGTGGACTACTGCAGACAATGATGAAGGACACAGTAGCAACCAGCTTAGGCTTGTTCTCCTTCTACAGTATCTGGAGAATTTGGAAAAATTGATGTACAATGCTTATGAAGGATGTGCCAATGCCCTCACCTCTCCACCTAAGGTTTGTCTGTCTTACAGTGCTGATGTTACTTGAAAGAGTCTATTGAATGAACAGTGTTTTCAGGGTTGTTCAGGTCTTAACTGTGGAACTTCAGAAGAACTTCTCAACCAAAGTTTGAGACACTTAATTCATCTGGCTTTGACTATGGCTTATTCCTAGAGAACATGTGAAAACAGGATTTTATTGCTGGAGTACCAGATTGTATAGTGGTACAAATCAAGCAAGTCTAATTTGTAGCAGTCACTTATTTGTAGGTTGTCAGCAGTCCTGTTACAAAGTAACACAACTATTTGAAGCTTTAAATTGCTTTTTGAGGAATATAATAATTATTTATAAACAACATACCCTTTTGTGTAGTCCTAACTGCAAAACATTCTTCACTGTTGAAATAAGCTGTTTAATGACCAGACTTTGACATGACGGTAATATATAATTTATAGTCAGTTCATTTCAAGATTTCTAGCTTGCCAGTATGCCTGCCAGTTGCGTGCTATGCATGATTTCAGACCATCTGCATTAATAAAATTAAAGATGCAGAATTTCACCTGTTTCTTCATCTCTCAATTGAAAACTCAACTGGAGAAAAGAAACCTGTGCTGACTTTGATTGCTATAAATATTAAGTACTTAATGTAACTATTTTGATTCATACAGAAGAACGGTATTGTAAAACTTATCTTTTCTGTCTTTAAAGGTTATCAGGACATTCTTTTATACTAATCGTCAGACATGCCAAGATTGGCTAACACGGATTAGACTTTCCATCATGAGAGTTGGATTGCTGGCTGGCCAGCCTGCTGTGACAGTCAGGCATGGTTTTGATTTACTCACAGAAATGAAAACTAATAATAGTATCTCTCAGGTACTCTCTTTTCATACTCTGTAGACTATTGCAAAAATATTCCCACAATATTCTAAAAGAACTAAGCTAAGGCAATCAGTAGTTATTAAACCAACTGGTCTGCAAAAGATTGTGTTATTTAAAGCCACATTTTAAACTCACATTTCTATATTGACAGACTTTTGTGGTTAAGTGATAACTGTAGGTTGGAGATTAGGATGTACTGTATACATGTAGTCAAATACTATAAGTAAATGAATGCTGTAGCTGGTTCACAGTTTGAATTATTGAGCATTTTCTTTTTAAGCGGAAGGTTCTGCTTAAACCTTATGAAACTTTCGTTGTATTAGTGTGAGGCCTTCCCAAGCTTGTGGTAGTGTAGTGTCTTTGCTTACCTGTGGGTATGAGCAGGAGAGGGATGTATCGTGAGGGTATCCTTCCTCTATAAGTAACTAACAGGTAAGTGCAGGGGTAGGATAAGTGGATAAAGTGGTTAAACCTTTTTAAAAAGGTTGAATAGTTTCTTCAATACCTGACTTGATTTGCTTAAATATTTTAACAAAGGAGGCTTGATAGATACTTATTACTTCCTGCTTCTTCATGAATTCTCATACTTATATAGGTATAGACCATCACATAGTGATTGCTAACTATTGATATTCAGGCTGTGGATTCACAGCATATACTCTTCCCTTAGCTCCCCTGCTTTTCCAAAAGCAGTGTAATGGATGGATATGCAGAGCACTTTACTTGTAGATGCATATAATGAAATACTGCTTTACCACTTCCAAGTATTTAACCATGTATATAGCTCTTATTTTATATTAGATTTGTTAAATAAAGCTTTTGGTTTGGTTTTAGGGAAATGAATTGGAAGTGACAATTATGATGCTGGTAGAAGCATTATGTGAGCTTCACTGTCCTGAAGCTATTCAGGGTATCGCTGTCTGGTCTTCTGCTGTAGTTGGGAAGAGTCTTGCCTGGATCAATTCTGTAGCTCAACAAGCAGAAGGGCGGTAAGTTTTCTCAGATAACTGGATGTTACAAACTTGAACATTTTTTCCTTCTTATGCATAGTTCTGCTTCTGAATCTTTTAAATTGTGGTGTGAATCAAGGCTACTGATCTAATTTCCACGTCAATTAAAGTCATTGTGTCTTTCAGAGATACCTAATGCATCCAGCATTTTTAGATATTTTAACTTTTGGTTTTAACTAAATTACCAGGATTTAAATATAAATGGTGTTCCTAAGCTGTTTTTTTTTCTTAGTTTTTCATACGTAGCAATACTGTTTTCATATTGTATTTAATTTTCCATTGCAAAAATATTATTAATTTAAATATTTTCTAATGAAGTTTCTGACCAATGGCGTGATCTGATTACTGCCACAGTTTGCCAAGAGAGGGACTCCGAGGGAGATGCTTTGCAGTTTTAGTTCAGCTTTGAAAAAGTGGCTTCTACGTCTATTGAAGTAGAATCTTTGGCTGCAGATACAAATAAGTGGGTCAATGTTCCAGATAGGGTATGCCTTCATTTTGGTGTTTTCATCTCCTTAAAGGAATGCATCCTTTCTTCAGTATGAAATGAAAAAGGGACACCTTTCATTATTTACCTGCCATGTAAAAAACCCCCATACAAAATAAAAAAATGAGGTTTTATATTTATAACTGTCTTTTCCTCATTTTTGTAAGATTCCTTAAAATAATGTGCATCTTTGTAATATGTGAGAAGTTTCTCAGAAATGTCAAGTTTAAGGTGTGAATTGTTGCCCTAGACCCGGTTTTACAATCCTCTATTAAATGATAAGTGGTTAATCAGTATTCAGCTTTACTCATTCAGGTAAAAAGTGTGACAGTCAAATATAAAACTCGTTTATCTCCTTCAATCTGTACTTGGTTTGAAGTTGGCATTAAAACCTGAATGGAAAAGCTTTTATACTGTGCTATAACCTGGAAATTCAGCCGCTAAACTTGTATTCTGTGTTAATCCCTTTCTTTTGCTGAAGGTGACATGTGAACTTTTTGAGTATTGTGGTAAAGAAATGTTTAAAATATAGTCTATTTATCAAAAAAGGAAACTGATTCTGTAAAATGCTGACTAAGATATTAAACCATTTAAGGTTTGAAAAAGCAACTGCGGAATACCAGGAGCACCTGTGCTCCATGACAGGAGTGGATTGCTGCATAGCAGGCTTTGACAAAACTGTTCTGAAGTTGGCCAATTCAAACAGTGTGAATAATGCCAGCCCAAAGCATTCCTTGAATGGTCAGTATTTATTGTTTTCTTTTTAAGAGAAATACAATTTTGTAACTGTAGGTACATAAAACTAGAACGCTCAATGATATAGCCATGGTAATGATACTGTCTAATTCTTAAATCTGAAAACCTGTTTCTGTCTGCAGTTAAACTGAACAGCTTAATGCCATTGAAACCAGTAGTATGTGTAGATATGAGGGTTTGCAGTGCTGAGGTCTAGCTGAATGAAACTAAAAATAATAGGTAAAATATTTTGTAATTTACTAATTTAATTCTAAATTATTTTAGATCATCATAACTTCAGGCTTAGACATAATTGTATCATAAATGCACTAGTTACTCAGAGTTTTTAACTACTGAGACTTTGTTTCAGTATTCTGTTTCATCTTTGAAAAGGGACCTTCTTTGTTCCTAATTTAGTTCCTCTGTCTTCCTGTTTTGATGCTTCTTTACAGATACAGACTAAATTTTTTCCAAAACTTCCCTTGAAAAGGTTCTTTTTTTTTTTTTAAAGTATAAATGGAAGAATACTGTAAATGTTGTGTAACTATTTGATTTTTTTTTTTAAATTAAGTGTTTTTCTTGACAGAAGTAATAGAAATTACATTTAAGTAATAGAATTGCTATTTAAAAATATATGAGCATAAATGTATATTTAAGTATATATACTATTCTTTTGTTTCACAGGAGAAACTAGAAAAACTGTTCTGACTAAGCCAAGTGACTCTTCACCTGAAGTTATAAACTACTTGGGTAACAAAGCATGTGAATGTTACATTTCCATTGCTGACTGGTCTGCTGTTCAGGAGTGGCAAAATATGGTCCATGACTTGAAGAAAAGCAATAGTAATACCTCAATCAATCTGAAAGCAGATTTTAACTATATAAAGTAAGGATATAATTAATTTATTCAACAGTACCTTAGAGTTCAGTATCTTAGAACTGAAATATTAAAGTTTTTATGGATTTTAGAAACTGGATGTCACTGTGTTGTGGTTTAGCCCCAGCCAGCAGCTAAAYGCCACACAGCTGCTCGCTCGCTCCCTACCCCCACAGTGGGATGGGGGAGAGAATCGGGGAAAAAAAAAAGTAAAATTTATGGATTGAGATAAAAACAGTTTAATAGGACAGAAAGGGAAGGGAAAATAATAATAGTGGTGATGATGATGATAGAATATACAAARCAAGTGATGCACAATACAGTTGCTCACCACCTGCTGACTGATGCCCAGCCAGTTCCTGAGCAGTGGTCGCTGCTCCTCAGCCAACTCCCCCCAGCTTATATACTGAGCATGACATCATATGGTATGGAACACCCCGTTGGCCAATTTGGGTCAGCTGTCCTGGCTATGCTCCCTCCCAGCTTCTTGTGCACCTGGCAGAGCATGGGAAGCTGAAAAGTCCTTGACTAGTATAAACACTACTTAGCAACAACTAAAACATCAGTGTGTTATCAACATTATTCTCATCCTAAATCCAAAACACAGCGCTGTACCAGCTGCTAGGAAGAAAATTAACTCTATCCCAGCTGAAACCAGGACACATTGAAATAGAGGYGTGATGATAAGAAGAAAGTTGTGTTCTTGGGAGGGGGAAAACTTGGCCATGATATTTACTAGCCATACAGATAAGTAAAGAGGTAACATCATTCTAAATAGTTACTGTGGCTTTCTGACTGCTGAGGTATTCAAGAAAAACATCTTTTCCTTGAAAGTAAAAGATACCAAATGTATTCTACTTCTATGGGCAGAAGATGCATCTTTTTGCACAACTTAAATAATAGTAAAAAATAAAATGCCTGCCAGTGGTACAGTTCTTAAAAATATTTTAATTCATTAATCTAATGTAAAAAGTATATTAAGGAGGTGGTCTTGGCTGCTTAAATTATTTTTTTTAATTTGTTTTTTTTAATGGAATTTAGAATTGTAGTTTGTGCATTTATTTCCTAACCCTTGATATTAGTCTGGTTCATGAAAAAATATTTGTGACATTGAAACAGTCCTTCAAGGTTTAAGGGTCCTTTCAGTTTCATTTGCCAACTTGATTACTTTCCATCCCTGTACTATTGCGGTAAACATCGTAAAATCCTTTTGGCTGAAATTTCTTGACTTGAAAATAAAAGCATAGAAGGAAACTTTGAAATAAAATCTTGCAGGTCTGAGAAGGTGACTACTTCTGTCAGAGAAAGGGGCGATCCTTTTTCTTACTTCAGTAACTCAGAGTGTTGTGCAGTTAATCCCTTAGGAGGGAGAGTGCTTGTCATGGATGTGAAAATGTGTCATTTCTGAATGTTCATGGTTTTGTAAACTAAACCCACCGAACTTCTGATAAACATCGTGAGTGCTTGCTGTACTATGGCAGCGGTCTTGTCTTTTTGGCTGGTTTGAGTTTTCATCCAGATACTTACTGGAAGTAAGATACTATATCATCAGAAAAATCCTGTAAAGAGCTCCTGAGGATGCACAGCACTGACTCTTCTGCTGCTGAGCAGGCTGAGAAAAGGCTCTCTGTAGTAATGAGCATCAAAATAATTCAGCAGAAAGGGGAGTTTTCGCATGCTGAATATTTTTTTTCTTTTCTAATGCAGATACTTAGATAATTCCTTCTTCAGTGGATACTGATAAGAATATTGAACCTTTGAGTCTTCTGTATTCTGAGCCATCAAGCCTCTTAACCTTTCAGTGCCTTTTTTTGTGTAGTTCTGTAAAAGTCTATAATGCCCAAGTTATTTCCTGACGTAGAACAATGGGAAAAAAAGTTACATTTGTTGCTTCAGGCTGTTAAGCAATATAAATTTGTATAATCTGTGACCTGCACAATATTCCAGTATTTCTGGAGTTTTGGTTTCATGTAAACTGAAGAGTTGAAACCATGGCCTCATGAAATTCTGCCCCAAAACTTACTTTTCTGTGCATGGGGGAGGGGAGGAAGTTTTGGGGTTTTCTTTCTTTGTTTTTAAACTCTTCCAAAGTCAACCTTTTTCTTCCTGACTACGGTAGAAGAGTATTATATATATAATGTGATGATAATATGAAAAGCGTCATAGCTGGAGAGGTGTTTTTTCCTTTGATATTTAATTTATCCATTTGGTGCAGTACTATTGCCTTTTATTGATCTATGTGAAAATTGGGATTTTTGCTTAGACTTAATCGTAAGTGCTCTGTAGGGTCTTGAGATAGGCTTGAGTCTTTCTTTTTGGCTGTATAAGTTATTTAGCAACTGGAATGAAGTCAGAAACATGAGAATAAAACTATAAACATTGAATTGCAGATCTTTGAGCAGCTTTGAGTCTGGACAACTTACCGAATGCACTGAACAACTAGAATTATTACCAGGAGAAAATATCAACCTACTTGCAGGGGGATCCAAAGAAAAAATAGGTATAAATTCATAAGTTAACATTACTTCAAATACAGAAGTAGATATTTCTTCATGTATCTGTCTCTATAAATGACAGACTGAAACTTCTGAATTGCGGTTTGCTGTGTTCAGTGGACTGACCATAACCTTCGTGAATCGAGCTTCAAAATGATTGGCAGGGGTCATTCTAAATGTTGATACAAGTGTGTTTTCTGGAGTTAATGTGTTTGTTTATAAGTAATCTTATCATCAATTTCTAATACGAATACATACTTTTATATTAAATATATATATATATATATATAAAAAGTTGTTTTTCCAAACTTCCTTGTTCTCAAAAATGTGTTCTCAGACGGTGACACTTGATAAAATTTGGCAGTTCTAGTTGGTTTCAATTGTTTAATCTCCATGTAGACATGAAGAAGCTCCTTCCTAATATGCTAAGTCCTGATCCAAGAGAACTTCAAAAGGCAGTTGAAGTACAGCTTTTGAGAAGTTCAGTATGTCTGGCAACAGCTGTAAACCACATAGAACAGGAGCAAAAGTGGCAGTCAATATCTGAGTAAGTTGAAATGTGCTATGAATGAATGTAATATGCTGTGAAAAGCTGTTCTAGTTTGTTAAACATAACTTTGTGAAAAGCATACTCTGCTTTGTACTTCAGCATCTATGGTAGTTTGCTACCAGTTTTAGCTCTTGTGAGTTATAAGCTTACTGAGGAAAAGTAAGATGATGTTTAACTTGGAGATTATGTAGTTCTTTGAGTTGATAAAGTACTGCTTCTTGTCAGTTTAATAATAAAGTATCATACTGTAACTTGTGCATGATATTGCAAGATTTTCTCATCTTTTTGAAGATGTTGAATTTGCTTTTTCTTCAGTAATTTTGATATCACTGTTTACTCTTAAAGTCTAGCTAACAAAAATGACTGTTCTGATTCTTTTATTTCAGAAATGTTATTAAGTACTTAAAGCAAACATCACGAATCGCTATTGGACCTTTAAGACTTTCCACACTCACTGTGTCTCAGTCTTTACCAGTGTTGAGCACTCTTCAGTTGTATTGTTGTTCTGCTTTGGAAAACACTGTATCCAACAGGCTGACATCAGAGGTATGTCTGTGTGTTTAAAACCTAAATTGGAGTAATGTCTTTCTCCATGTCATGTCATGAAGTATTGAATATAGAACATACATTAATTGTTCTGACCGTTGTTAATCATACTCTAAAAAGACCTCACTTAGTTTTCTAATGTGTCTTGACCCAAGTTTTTTTAAGTTTACATCTCAGTTGGACTTCGTTCTATAGTTATAAATATACCATCTCTTTCACTTACTTATAGTATTTTTAAAGTTTCATTGGTAGCTGCTTTTTAGAGAAGTGTTGATATATTTCTACATTGTAACACTTATTCCTACAACACACACATGTAATTTACTTTAAAAGTAACTTTATTTATCGAAAACCAATCACTTCAGCAATTAAAAACTCATGTCAAACTTCAACCAGCATGAATGATCTAGTTCTAATTTCTAATCATGCTGTTCAGAAAACAATTTTGCTTGATTTTGATCTATTCTTAGTGTTGTCCTCTCAAAATCAAGCAGATTTGCTAGATTTCTAGAGTTGCATAAAACATATTCGTGTTTTATTAGCTAATGATAAAGAGTGGCTACTAATACAAATAAGAATGTTTACTCTGCACTAAAATGGTCTTTGGTTTTGATAAATGAAAATACGTTTTAGTGAAGATGTCTCTCATGACAGCTATGCAACTTCTATGCCTCTTTCAGGACTGTCTTATACCTCTCTTCAATGATGCTTTGAGGTCATGCAAACAGCATGATGTAAGGCCATGGATGCATGCGCTGAGGTACACAGTGTACCAGAATCAACTGATGGAAAAACTTAAAGGTATATAAGTTCTCATTTTTGTGTTATGAAACGTAAATGCAGAATTTGAACTTAAATCTTCTGCTGAAAGCAGCAGCTGTGTCTTTTTCTATTATTTTGATGGATTAATTTTTAAAAGCCAAGTTTTGGTCATTTAGGTGTCTTGCTTTACAACTAGGGGTCTCAATTACTACTGTAATGTAGACAGCGCTAAAAAGAAAAAAATGTGTTCTGAAATGCTTAGCAGTTCTATACTCACTCTTCTAATCACACTTGCTCATCTCTTCATACTTTAAATGCTTTCGCTTTTGAACACTTCGACACTGTCAATAAAGGGTCTTTAAAAACAGTCACGAAAGCCATTTAAATGTGCAGTATGATAAGAGGTAATGGGAGAAAAAGAAGTTGTATTAGGGGACAAGTAGATTTCTTAGTTAAGAAGAATGCTTATAGTGGAAAAAATTACTCTTTTGCCCAGCAGATAATCTATGGATGTATCTTCTGTTTCAGATGGGGTATATAAATATTCTAGGCAGAAATGAAGTCATCTAAATTTCTGAAGGAGGTGTTAGGAAATACGAAAGAGCTGAACAATTTTTTACTGATGGCCATGCACAGAATACATTGGGCAGAAATTATCTGTATACCCCAGGTGCAATTATTGCTTGTTTAATAATTTTGTTTAGAATGTCTTGCTTTCTTCTTCAGAACCAACAGTCCCAATTAAAAGCCATCTAATGGAGCTGGGCTTAACAGCAGCAAAATTTGCACGGAAGCGAGGAAATATTGCCCTAGCTACACGACTGCTTGCCCAGTGCAGCGAAGTTCAGCTAGGAAAAACCACTACTGCACAAGACTTAGTCCAGCACTTTAAAAAATTGTCTGCACCTGGTCAGATAGATGAAAAATGGGGTCCTGAACTTGATATTGAGAAAACGAAATTGTTATACACAGCAGGTGAGTATTTTCTAATTATGTTGTAGATACTTGGGCTTCTTGTCCTTATAACCAGGCTAATTCCGCTGACCTTAAAGAAGTCATAATAGGACAGTATCATTAGGAATTGATTTCATCCTATTAACTGTTGTCTCAGTCTGAAAGTGTTTTCGCAAGTCTTTTCTTTTGTCATTTTTAACTTCAAAAGAGAATTTTCTTTGTAAAAAATATATTGTTACAAGCTGTATCTGAATATGCTGAATTTCAGAAGAAATGTTTTGAATAAAGTTAACACTCTACTGAAGATACGCTTTTCATGATACGCAGGTCAGTCAACACATGCCATGGAAATGCTGAGTTCTTGTGCCATATCCTTTTGCAAATCTGCCAAAGCTGAATATGCAGTTGCTAAATCTATTCTCACACTGGCTAAATGGATTCAAGCAGAATGGAAAGAGATTTCAGGACAGTTGAAACAAGTGTATAGAGCTCGACAGCAGCAGAATCACACTGGTCTGTCTACTTTGTCTAAAAACATATATAATTTGATTGATCTCCCAGCTGTTAATACACTGGAAGAAGAATATCCTAGGATTGAAAGTGAATCTACAGGTAGAGATGTTCTTATTCTTTTTTTTTGTTAAAATTAGTTACTGATGATTCCACTGAGGGATAGCACCAGTGATATTGATAAAGACGATAAGTGCTTCATCACTCATGTATTTATTTTACTAATACGAATATAAACCGTGTGCGTTTGTGTGATAGGTAACTATACACAATTTAAAAAGCCAAACACCTTAATATTGATATTTCGTATTTCTTTCACATTTTTCCTCATTAAAGTGATTGTGGCCTGAACAAGAAGCTGGAATGCATTTAATTTATGAGGAGGATATCAGATTTTGTCATGCTTCTGTCTGCTTTCAGCTCCTGTATTTGTTAGTTTGATTGAGATCTCTCAGATTAAGCATTGACAAGACTTGTGTTTTGAAGGCCCTGATAAGTGTGAAAAGCAGTCATCTTAGGTTTTCTCATGGTCTTTAATCTATGCTTAATTGAACACTTCTGTTGTTGCCACAAAATGTACTCTAATTCCCAGTTTTCAGCAGACTTTTCTTCAAATGTCAAGTTAAAGTTCTTTCTTTGCTTAAACATGGATTTCACAAATAACTTAATTCCTCTCTTGCAGAGTCAGAATTATTTTAGAGCTGTTAATAGATGTTAGGTGCTTTTTGACTTGATGGTGAAGAAAATAAATACATACACAAATAAACAAAACCACACTGCCCTAGGTACTTCATAAGTCTATTTTCTGAAGCATCTTGCTCTTTTGGAGATCATGAGTTTCTTGCTTCAGTACCATCTTTCTGTGAAAGAGAAAACAATTGTAGAGTATAGGCAACGGTTGTTAGCAAATGAAAAACTGGTCTTTATTTTGCAGCCCATGTCAGAACTGAAAAATAACTGCATTTTGGAAAACTTGACACTTTTGGGTACTAACTTGACCAAAAAAAAAAGTTATGTACTTAAAATATTTTGCTGTTATTTTGTATGTTGAGGAAGTTAGAAGTAGGTTTTACATCATGACACATACTGCTCTATTTCTCCCATCACAGTAAATATTGGAGTTGGAGAACCTGACTTCATCTTGGGACAGCTGTATCACTTGTCTTCGGTACAGGCACCTGAAGTAGCCAAGTCTTGGGCAGCCCTGGCTAGTTGGGCTTATAGATGGGGCCGGAAAGTAGTTGATAATGCCAGGTAAATTCAACCTAATGTTTCAATTTATACGGCACAACTAGTTTTCTTTCTTAAGATAAACCCTAGCTTTGTATTTATGATTATTGTTCTTTGTGGTCAGAAGTTGCATGTGAGCTGAGAATTGTGAATATTCTCTTGATTACTTGCCCTCTCTAAAAAGAAGTGAGTTTAATTCTGAGTTAAAGGGTGAAGATTCCTTCCTTCAAGAAGTTTTATATATACAATATTAATGGGTTCAGTAGTTCTACAAATACTGATATATTGGGGATCAGTAATTCATTAAATGTTACAGTCAGGGAGAAGGTGTTCGTCTGCTGCCCCGGGAAAAATCTGAGGTTCAGAACTTGCTTCCAGACAACATTGCAGAGGAAGATAAAGAGAAAATCTATGGGATTCTTGGGCAGGCAGTGTGTCGTCCAGCTGGGATTCAAGTAAGTGTAAATTTGCTTGCTTAAAAAATGTTCAAATTCAGTGTGAAACTTACTTTTTCTCTACTTGTGATTCATATTAACTCTTGTAAATGTTTTGAAGTTAAAATTCAGATAATATAAGAGTTCTCTAAGAAACCATCTGTTAGCTAAGTGGTAACATGTCTGTTCTGTGGACTATGGTAATATGATCAAGTAATGCAATTGCATGAGTTGCCTAGACAAAAACTTGGTTAGGAACTAATACTGCTTGTAGAAATGGTTGGAGGACTTAATCAAATCTCTTGTCTCTTTATTTGTATTTAGGATGAAGACATGACTCTACAAATCACTGAAAATGAAGACAATGAAGAAGATGATATGGTGGATGTTATATGGCGTCAATTATTAACAAGTTGTCCCTGGCTTTCAGATCTTGACGAAAATGCAACAGAAGGGTTAATTAAAGTGTGGAGGAAAGTTGTAGACAGAATCTTCAGTCTCTATAAACTCTCCTGTAGTGCATATTTTACTTTCCTCAAACTGAATGCTGGTCAGGTTAGTTTGTGCTGATGAGGAAATCCAGTTACAAACTTTTCTAAATGATAATATGAACTATATACTTAGCTTAGAGGAGTATTTCTTTCTTTCAAGGTTCCACTTGATGAAGATGATCCCAGGCTGCACTTAAGAAATACTTCTGAGCAAAGCACTGATGATGTTATTGTGATGGCAACCCTAAGACTGTTACGATTGCTTGTGAAACATGCTGGAGAACTTAGACAGTATCTAGAGCATGGGCTAGAAACTACACCTACTGCTCCTTGGAGAGGTAAGTACATGTTATCTAGTTGTTAAAATTAATTTTGACACATTTTCTCTAAATACAAGCAGAAAGGTATTCATTGCACTTTCATAAAATTTTTATTTAAGCATGATGGAAAGAGAGCCTGTTTTTTACTAAATAATTTCATTAAAGGTGTTCAAGTGTCTGCCATGCATTCTGATCTTAGAATAGAGAAGTAGCACAGATTCTGACCCCCTCCCTCCCCTGCCTTAAGACATTGAAAGGAGAAAGGAGATGTAGTTTTTGAAGTACTACATTACATTACCACCTTAAAAAAATTGGGGTGGGTTTTTTTCCTAGCTACAGTTTGAAATACTGTTCAGAGAAAGATGTGTGGCTAAAGCCAAATGTCTCAGAAGTAGTTGTTTGTCACTACAGTACTGGTTCTGGTTGCTCAGGGACTTTCCCACAAAAGGTTATTGAGTTGAAGTGTGCAAGGCAGCAGAAGAGGAGGCCAACTATTGCAAAATTGTACTTTCTTTTGAAACATCCAGTTATGCTAACTTCAAGAACTATTAATGTGACTCTCCTTATTTTTGAAAAATGGTATAACAGATGCAATGTGCAAAACTCAATTCCCAGTGCTTGACTAAGGGATTTGTATATTGCATCTGATGTTATCTGTATTTGAATAGTAGAAGAAAATAAGCTTTTGCCTGTACTGTGAAAGACAGTTATTTAAAACAMAAGTTTTTATTGGGAAACTAGACATTTACGTTCTCCTAATGCAAAACCAGCATGCTTTTAAAAATAAAATAAAATTCTGCATCATTTGAAGTGTACAGAAATGAATTGGCACATTTTCTTTTCCTGTTTATGAAGGTATTATTCCTCAGCTTTTCTCCCGCCTGAATCACCCAGAAGTGTATGTTCGTCAGAGTATTTGCAACTTATTGTGTCGAGTGGCTCAAGATTCTCCTCATCTCATACTATATCCTGCAATAGTGGGTACCATTTCACTTAGCAGTGAATCCCAGACTTCAGGTATGGAGGAAAAAATTAATGTTCAAATACACTTTAGCTAATATATTTTATATACTGGATAAAATGATACTGAGGTTGTGGGGTGGGTGGTTTTGTTGGTTTTTGGGTGTTTTTTT